>CAIGQV010019950.1:6487792-6502946 GCA_903798115.1 Danio jaintianensis | reverse complement strand
ATTATTTCTTAAAACAAGACAATTTGTTCTGCTTGTCTAAAAAAAATGCTTCTTGATTTAATAATTTTTAGATATTTGGACTAGAAACAAGACCAAAAATCGAAGTAAGAAAAGCATTTTTTGCAGTTTACAAGTTTACAACCTTGAGTTGGGGAACTATCCCTTTAAATCCTGCTATAAATATCAACAAATCAATTGCGTATACCTCTCCCAGCGGCTCACTTTCCTCTGGTAGTAGTTGATGAGCTCCTGCCGCTCCAGCAGCCGCTCATCGGCCCTCAGATCCGGCAGACGGATGTTGTAAAGCGGATGCCTGAAGAGCCGCTCCAGCTTAGAGCCTTTCTCGATGGAAACCGCTGTCAAATTCTGACTCCACATCCACATCGCATCCACACTCCCATTGGTGTCCACGCAGGAGCAGCTCTCTCCGGGCAGAAAATACCAGGATTTGAGTCTGGGGAGAAGGATGAAATGGATATCAGCTGCTAGAAAAGTGACCAAAGTGACGGCCACCAGCAGCCGGTCCCTCCTCATGACCCTTCAGGATTAAATGACTGTAAATGATGTCCTCTTTCTGGTTATAATCCATTCATTAGAGACGTGTGCTGCTCCTTTCAGCGGCTCCAGCATCTGAGCGTGTGCCGGAGTGTAAAAGCAGTGCGTTTTCTGCCTTTAGGCAAGATTCCAGATGCACCTTCCCATGTAGACACACAGCCTGCGATTAAACACACACACATGCAGATAAACACACTGGAGAGAAACTGAGAGACAGAAAGCACGCCTGACTGCCAGCGCACATAAACTGAGCGATTTCATTCGAGGACTAAAAAGGCCTGTTTTTTTTTCATTGAGAGGCGGATGGGAAGCTCGGGAGGTGTTTCCCCAGATTGCATCTGGGCAGACATCTGCCGTTTGTTTGGGTTTTCTGCATGTGCACATTTGTAGATCAGCTGTAAAGTCGAGGTTTTGTATCGTTTAAAACGATTTGTTCTTAAGAGACGAGAAGTAGAAAAAAAGAGGCATGAAAAGCTCCAAAAACAACTGAACGGATTGGGAAAGAGCTGCCTCAGCCCAGTCAAAGTCTATTTTTAGACCAGCCGAGGCTCTTCATTTCGTATCTGTTTGTTTTTTTGGGGCTTTTTGTTTCGCAGGAATGGTTTTATATGTAGGCATGAATTTTATTTTAATCGCATTCATTTGAGCAACAAGTTTCCACCCATTTGGATCACGTTGTATTTAATATAAGTACATAAACAATGTGATGCACATTTTTCAGTCAGACATACTGCAAATTAAACAGGTAAAATTGTTTAAATATTAAATTATTAAAAAAATACAAAAAAAGATAAAGAGAAACAAAAAATATATACAATTTTGTGGAAATTTTGCATGAATTTAAATGTATTATCTTTTTATTTCTAAAGATGTTCGGTGAATAAATATTATTTTAATAAATGTTTCAGTTTAATATACCTGTTTTATTCAAATGCACCAAGATATATTGGCTAAATTAACTGAGAAATGGATAAAAATATTAATTTTCAAAATGGTGCGTACTTATTTATGCTGAGCATATATATATATTTGATTTTGGGCAACGCGGTGGCGCAGGGGGTAGCGCTATCGCCTCACAGCAAGAAGGTCGCTGGTTTGAGCCTCGGCATTTCTGTGTCGAGTTTGCATGTTCTCCCCGTGTTCGCGTGGGTTTCCTCCGGGTGCTCCGGTTTCCCCCACAGTCCAAACACATGCTCTATAGGTGAATTGGGTAAGCTAAAATTGTCTGTAGTGTATGTGTGTGAATGAGTGTGTGAGTGTTTCCCAGAGATGGGTTGCAGCTGGAAGGGCATCCGCTGCGTAAAACATATGCTGGATAAGTTGGCGGTTCATCCCGCTGTGGCGACCCCAGATTAATAAAGGGACTAAGCTGAAAAGAAAATGAATGAATGAATGAATTATATATATGTATAAATATATATATGTATTTATTTTTTTATTATTATTATTTTTTTATTCTTTAATTGAGGGAAAATAAATTATACATACAATAAAACAATAAATATTAGAGTTTCCTTCAATCCAAATGTATTTCATATATATTTGGAATCAGCATAAACAAGAGACTTATATATAGCATATATATAAGTAATATATGCAATATAAATAATATAGCGAAACGATATAAAATAAAATAGCTTTAAATCTACGAGACTAAAACAAGAGATTTATTGATTATAAACAAAAAATAAATATTACTGTATGAGACTGACGAATATGCATCAAAATGTTTATAACACTGTACACACACTGTACACGATTACATACATTTTTTATGTTACTTGACCTTATTTTAATAAGATAATCAGGTTTCAACTTTCTATTTTAGGTTACGCAAATTGTTTTAAGTCAGTTTAATTGGGTATAAGCTGAAGTGACTTTGATTGAACTTACAAATTTAAGGGAGCATCAAACATTTACATTGCACTGTAAAAAATTTCTTGCCACCTTAAATTGTTTAGTTGAATCAAATTAACTTTTTTTTGTCATCTCAACTTAAATTACTCAGACTAAAAATATTAAGTTAAACTTTGTTTAACTTAAAAAAACCTGATTAACTTATTAAAATAAGTAAAAGCAACTTAAAAAATATTTGTTGACGACTTTTTATCTTTTTTTTTTTTACAGTGTGTAGTTAGTTATAATAAAGCCATGTAATCCAAATAGTTGCACACTGTAAATAAATCTTCAGTCTTGGTAGAAATACTTTTTGCGCAAAACAAACCACAGGTCTTTCCCAACACTGAAAGTCTGGATGAGTCCAAAATCCATTGCTATTTTGAAATCCACTGCACTTCAGGCTCGAAAACAAGCATGAAACTTTGACTGATATCACATGTTGTTTTTTTGCAGCTCTATGTGTATTCAAATATCACTACTGCCTCAATGTTGACCAAATGCCAGAATCTGAAGTGTGGATTTCTGAGCAGAATAATTTTCTCATCCAGTATTACAGTGAGTTTATTTCATGCCGTTGGGCTTCAATTCGGGACCGCTCATATTGCACTCCATTTTTCAGCCTGATTTGAAGCTTCACTGATCCTTGAAGATTTATATGGTTGTTTTTCATCCTCCGAAGCTTTGCACATTGTTTACTTGTGCTCTTCGTTATCTGCCCTGGATTATTCATGCAGAGCAGCTCCAAAAAAGCTTCCAGGAATTGGTGCAAATTATATAACAGGATGTCAAAGGGGAAATCTTCAGTGAGAAAGTTTTCTAGTCAAAAAAATAAAAAACAGAGAGAGAGAGAGAGAGAGAGAGAGAAAAAGTCATGCACACGGTATCAATGACAAGAAGAACTTCACACACTGCATCATTTGTACTCACTTGTCTTTCCATCAGACGCATGCATTCCTCGATGAGCGGGAGTTTCTGCATTCCCAGACGAGAGCCCTCACGTTTATGCATTTATTATTGCGTCCAGTATTTGTTGAATGGATTGATAGAACAACTAATAAATCACGGCGCAGAGTTCGGCTCATGTTCAGGTGATGAATGATACATTTATGAAGCGCCAAAGGACACGAAGTGCAGGTGCACGGAGGACTGTGAAGCTCTGCTGATCATACTTGCCATATTTCATGAATTAAGCGACTCATTATGTATGACTTTATGAGCTCTAGGGGAAACAGTGTTGCAAAAATAGGTCTTACAGACCACAACAACTGTTTAAAGAAACACTGACTTATTTTATAAGTCACAAACAGATGAGTTTGACCATTTTTGAATCTATTCAACCAATCTCCGCACTTTTAGCTTAGCTTAGCATAAATAACTGAATCGGATTAGACCATTAGCAGCCATATATATGCTTCCCAGGACACAATCTCTAGACCATGAAAACCTTTCAAATCCAAAAAAATGATTCCAGATACAGGCAGCCAGGTTCCTCAAATCATTCCAAAAAACATTCGTCTTTCCCATGGAGCTGCAAATAATCTGCGGTGTTCAAATCAAATTTAAAAGAACACTCCACTGTGTTTGGAAATAGGCTCATTTTATAAGTCACCTAGAGGTAAGCAGATGAGTTTTATCATTCTTTAATCAATTCAGCCGATCTCTGGATCGCCGCACTTTTAGCTTAGCTTAGCATAAATAATTGAATGTGATTAGACCATTAGCAACCAAAACATATGCTTCCTAGGACACAAACTCTAGACCACGAAAACCTTTCAAATCCAAAAGATGGTCCCAGATACAGGCAGCCAGGTTCCTCAAGTCATTAAAAAAACATGATTAATTTATAAGTCACCTAGAGTTGAACAGTTGAGTTTTACCATCTTTGAATCCATTCAGCCGATCTCTGGGTCCAACAGGAGCACTTTTAGCTTAGCTTAGCATAATTAATTGAATCGGATTAGACCATTAGCAACCAAAAAATATATGTGTCACAAGACAAACTCTAGACCACAAAAACCTTTTAAATCCAAAAACATGGTCCCAGATACAGGCAGGCAGGTTCCTCAAATCATTCCAAAAAGCATTCGTCTTTCCCATGGAGCTGCAAATAATCTGTGGTGTTCAAATCAAATTTAAAAGAACACTCCACTTTGTTTGGAAATAGATTCATTTTATAAGTCACCTAGAGGTAAATAGTTGAGTTTTATCATTTTTGGAATCCATTCAGCCGATCGCTGGGTTTGACGAGAGCAATTTTAGCTTAGCTTAGCATAAGTAATTAAATCGGATTAGACCATTAGCATCTCGCCCTAAATTAAATAGAAAAAAAAAGTTTTGATAGTTTTCATATATGAAGCTTGATGAAGCTTGACTCTTCTGTATTTACAAGACCAACAGAAAAATAAAAGTTGCTATTTTCTAGGCTATTATGCTG
Organism: Danio jaintianensis; assembly: GCA_903798115.1. NCBI lineage: Eukaryota > Metazoa > Chordata > Actinopteri > Cypriniformes > Danionidae > Danio > Danio jaintianensis. Next base: position 6,498,058 of record CAIGQV010019950.1, on the reverse strand, counting down.
GAATGAGAGTTTAGTTCCTACAAGGCCTGACAAAATTATCGAATTCGATACCAATCGGTACTGACATTTTTTAAAACGTCCATTTCCTGTGAATGTTTGAGCGCGTGCTTAAAACATCGCTTAACGTTTTCAACATTTCATTTTCTGAAAAACACCATTTAACTACAGAAGAGTCAAGCTTTACATAGGAAAATGATCAAAACTCTGGTCATTTTTGAGCGAGACGCTAATGGTCTAATCCGATTCAATGATCTATGCTAAGCTAAAAGTGCTCCCGCCAGACCTGGAGATCGGCTGAATGGATTCAAATATGATAATACTCATCTGTTTAACTCTAGTAGTGAAATGAGCCTATTTCCAAAAAAAAAGTATAGTGTTCCTTTAGATTTGATGTCAACTAATGCAGCTCTATGGGAAAGATGAATGTTTTTCGATTGATTTGAGGATCCTGGCAATTATCTGGGGCAATTTTTTGGATTTGAAAAGTTTTCTTGGTCTAGAGTTTGTGTCTTGGGAAGCATATATTTTGGTTGAGTTTTGGTTGGAGTGGTCCAAGTCTCTTTCAAGTTCCTAGATGAGTAGGAACTAGGATTGTCAAAAGTATCGAATTCGGTACCAATTGGTAGTGAAATTTTTAAAACCTCCATTTCCTGTGAACATTTAAGCGCGTACTTAAACATCGCTGTGCGTTTTCAACATTTCATTTTCTGAAAAACACCATGTAACTACAGAAGAAATAAGCTTTACATAGGAAAATTATCTTCGAGCGAAATGCTAATGGTCTAATCTGATTCAATGATCTATGCTAAGCTAAGCTAAAAGTGCTCCTGCCAGACCTGGAGATCGGCTGAATGGATTCAAAAAATGATAAAACTCATCTGTTTAACTCTAGGAGAGATGTAAAAGGAGTCTATTTCCAATAAAAGTGGAGTGTTCCTTTAAATTTGATTTGAACACCACAGATTATTTGCAGCTCCATGGGAAAGATGAATGCTTTTCGAATGACTTGAGGAACCTGGCTGCCTGTATCTGGGACAATGTTTTGGATTTGAAAGGTTTTCGTGGTCTAGAGTTTGTGTCCTGGGAAGCATATATTTTGGTTGAGTTTTGGTTGGAGTGGTGGCAAGTCTCTTTCAGACGGTTTCTACAGCGGACACATTCCTCTATGAGGTCTGGACTGCAGCAATGGTCTAAATGTGCTCTGAGTGAGTAAAATCACAGGCTGCTGATTGGTACGTGCGGACAACCTAAGGCCACGGCTCTGGAGATGGATGGAGACTAAGATCAATCTCTCAGGTCAATCCAGGGTAACACATTTTACAGTCACACCAAGAACAAATGAGTCAATATTGCTACATAAATATACATTTTTTGATAACACTTTATAATAACTACACACTATGAATCATTTATTAAGCACTAGCAAATAGAGAATTCGGGGCGGCACGGTAGCTCAATGGTTAGCACTGTCGCCTTACAGCAAGAAGGTCGCTGGTTCGAGTCCCAGCTGGGTCAGTTGGCATTTCTGTGTGGAGTTTGCATGTTCTCCCTGTGTTGGCGTGGGTTTCCTCCAGGTACTCCGGTTTCCCCCACAGTCCGCTATAGGTGAATTGAATAAACTAAATTGGCCGTAGTGTATGAGTGTGTGTGTGAATGTGAGAGTGTATGGGTGTTTCCCAGTACTGGGTTGCGGCTGGAAGGGCATCCGCTGCGTAAAACATATGCCGGAATAGTTGGCGGTTTATTCCGCTGTGGCAACCTCTGATAAATAAGGGACTAAGCTGAAGGAAAATGAATGAATGAAATGTATACATCCCTTATTAACAAATATATGATTCATAGTGTGTAGTTATTATAAAGTGTTACCCTTTTTGTTTTTTACATTTTAGAAGAACATGATACCTGGATGCTGATTATATGGTTAAGTTGCTCTAAGTTGTTGCTAAGGCATTTCTGTTGATCATTTCTGTTGACCATATTAAAGGGATAGTTTACCCAAAAATCACTGTTTACTCACCCTCATGTGGTTATAAACCTTAATGAGTTTATTTTTTCTGCTGAATCAAAAAAGAAGATATTCTGAAGAATGTTGGAAACTGGTTTAAAATCTACTAAATGTGAATCTGAAACAAAAAGTGTTCAACAAAAGCATATACGATCATTGTTGGAGGGTTACATAGGTAATTTTGAGTGATTAACAGTGTATTGCTATCTAGTTACTAGGGTGTTATAGGTAGTTGCTAGAGTTTTTAAAAGGGTTATATGTGGTGTTCTGAGTTGTATTTAATGTTCTTAGGACTTGTTCCCAGGGGGTGGTGATTTATTTTTAATTTGAAAGCATGTTTAGTGCGAGCAAAGATTTCCACTGATTTTTTAGCCCATCACTGACTCTATTCATTTACTTATGTAAATGTGTGTAAACACAGTATACATTTATTCAGTTTTTATATTAATTTCAGTCATTTTATGAACTAATATGCCAATATTTATATGATTTCTTTACAATATAGTTTGCAAAGTAATGTTTTCTGTCTTTTAGTAGATATAATATATGAAAAACTTGCTTTATTTACCAAACAAATGGATCTAACTAGATTTGCATTGTAAATCTTAAGTTATTTGTTATTCCATGTTTTAACTTTGTAGTTATTATACTCCCAAAATTATTCCACATAAATCTGCAGATTTTTTACAAAATTCTGCACATAAATAATAAAAAATGTCCGCAGATTGTGTCTGGCCCTGGTTATGAGTTATGTGGAAACTACAGTATAATACTCAGAATTAGATGATTGAACAAACCCTAAATCTTAACTATGAGCAACAGTAACAAGGATCTCTGTGTTTAATCTATTATTTATTGGTAAAACTATAATTACACATAAATAATTGCTTAAAATGGAAAGCAATGAATCAGCAAATGCCAAAAAACAACAATATTCTTCCAATACATTCACAAAAAAATAATGCATAGTACATAACACTATTAACACAGAGAAAGTGATTTCTGTGCAAAACAACAATATAAATCAGTGTACATTCACTGATCTGACCTAAAATCAATCAACCAGTGATTCACAGAGCAAAGATCCTTCAGAGGAGAACATGCAAGAGCTCACTTCTGTTCCTCTGGAGGAAATCTGCTGTATCTTCAGTTTCCAGGCCTTCAACGCTTCATCTCCAAGCTCACTGATCTCCTAGAGAAGGTTAAAAGGTTAATCCATAAATGCACATTCTGGAATTATTACTAACCCTCATGTTGATCCAAACTACAGAGTCCTTTGTTTATCTTCAGAACACAAAATTAAGATATTTTAGATGAAATCATAGAGCTCCCTGACCCTCCATCCACTTGTAAAGTCAACGAGTAAAGTCAACCAAATAACATCAACTTGTAAAGTTGTAAAGTCAACCAAACAAAACCAACCCATGCTCTTTGTGGATATGTACCCAGGTCTACATTTCTGGAGAGCACAAAATACGTATACGGAGCTACGTCTGCTTGCAGTTTTTGTTTTTATGTTTTGGTCGCTGTGTACAGTTTTTGATGATCTCAGGCCGTTTACACTAATACGTTTTAGTTTTAAAACATAAGCTTTGCTACGGTTATGCCTTCCGTCCACACTACGCCGGAGTTTCCGAGCTCTGAAAACTGAGCTTTTTGGAAACGCTGAAGAGGCCGTTTTCGTTTTAAAACTCTGCTGCTCTGTGTCAGTGTAAATGGGGGAAAACGGAAACATCTGAAAACGGAGGCTGCAGACATTCGCCATCTGATTGGGCCTTTTTCCTCAATATTAAGTACACAAAGTTCAGTATTGCACCCTTTCCTTAAGTTCAGACTTCGCAAGTTTGATATGGAAAACAAACTCCTGAGGACACGTCGGGTAAATCTTCAAAGAGAACAGATGTGGTTGCCATAATAGCGTCTCGCTCTTCTAAACGCGAAGAGCAGTAGCGCCATCGCATCTGCACTCTCACCATCAACTCCTCTTCATTTTTCATTTCACTTCAAGCCAGGCATTCCCTTAACTTTTTTTTACTGAGAGAAACCATTTTAGCCTTCTCATTCCAGCTCACCAAAGGCTTCACTAGCCAAGCAGAACTTCATTGAGACCGTTCATGGCAACAAACACACAACAAACACCAAGAGAGAGAGAAAAAAATGGGGTGTTGTCTTTGTTTTTCTCCTCGGCTGGTTTTGTGGACTTTTCAATCAGTGCTCAGTCTCACAAAGCCACAGGTATGTTTGTGTGACTGTCACAGGCATCATTTATGGTTGTAGAAATGTCCCCACCACTTTTCGTCATGAATGATTTGGGTCTCACCACTTTGAGAAAAAGCTAATGCAAGATTTTCAATAGCAATTATATATATTATTTGTGTGTGTGTGTGTGTGTGTGAGTGGCATCAAGTAATGACAGGTGATCCAATTCGCTATATTTAATTTAATAACAATTTTAATGATTAGTTTAATTAATATTCTGAATTAATTCATTTAAAATTAGTTTTATTAATTTTAAATTAAAATATTCAAACAAAAATATTATTTTAAAGCTTTTTGATATGTTATTATTACTTTCGATTACTTTAAAATCGGCAAAACTTTGAATGTGTTTTTTTTTTTTACTTGTTAAGGCGGCTCATACGTTCACTCAAATTTGGGTAATTACAATTTAAAAACGTAAGCTTGGACAGGATCAAATAATCTGCTACAGAACTAATTTCTGCATGAATTAATTTCATATATTAATAGTTCCCAATCTTTTTCCCCATATACTGTATAAGGTAAGATATGTCCTCTATTTATTTCTATTTATTTACAGAAAATTAGGTTTATTGGGGATAGATTAATTAAATGTATTATTAAAAATAATTATATATAATAATATAAATTAATGATGCATTTCTAAAACTGTAAAAATATTATTATTATTATTGTTATTATTAATAAACTCGAATTTAATATTATCCCAAGTAATTTATTAATAATAATAATAATAGTAATAATAATAGCAATAATTAATATAAAATAATAATAATAATAATAAAATAACAAAAAACAATAATAATAATAATTATTATTATTATTATATTATTACTACTACTACTACTTATAATAATAATAATAATACTAATAATAATAGTTATTATTATTATTTTTTATTAATTATTATTATTAGTAGTAAGTAGTAGCAATAATATAATAATAATAATAATTATTATTATTAAATTATTACTACTAATAATAATTAATAATAATAATAATAATAATATTATTACATTATTATTACTACTACTACTAGTACTACTACTACTACTACTAATAATAATAATAATAATAATTATTATTATTATTAAATTATTATTACTACTAACTACTACTAATAATTAATAATAATAAAAATAATATTATTATTACATTATTATTACTACTACTACTACTACTAATAATAATAATTAATAATACTACTAATAATAATAACTATGATTATTATTACTATTTCATTAATTTGAATAATTTTACATTTCTTTGAAGTTTGCGGGGTTCTCCATGACTGAGAACCTCTGTCAAAGACTAAATGAGGTCATACACAAACATTGTAATGCATTTTATATACATAAAGATCACATTAAAGTGTTTGTGTATGACCTCATTAATATTCACCAGTTAAGTCTTTAATGTAATCACAACCAACGGAACGTAGCCATGCTAATCATAAACTATACTAATGTTAACTCCTCTGATTTTCACATGATAAACATTCAAGGAAAGACTGGCTAACCGGCAGCTCCAGAGTCTGAAACGGTGTGAACTCATTCCCAAAGCGACAGAGCTTTTCACGGCCAACTTTCTGTCGTCTGCATTGCCTCGTCGTCGTCTTTAACCTCAGATCCCTGAACACTTGATCTCCAGAGAGAACCTGAGATGCACAGTAAAACACAGCACTGTTTGGAGGAATCCCTTACAAAGTTAAACTGAATAGAAAATTTATATTTCTTCACTGACCTTACTGTATTTAGGCAGCGGGACGCTTTCCAAAGAGCTGCTGTTGTCAGACAGTAACTCAAAGTCTGGGGTTTGTGGAGCTGAATCATCTACTTGTAGATCTACGTCTGATTCTGCATCAAGAAATAGACATAACATGTTAAAGTCACCAGCAAATCAAACCGGACAATTAGTATATGTTTATGGAATGCAGATGATATTATAAAGAATAAATCTCATGTTTTTAAAGAGACAGTTCACAGCAAAATGAAAATTAATGATTGAAGGAGACACATTATCCCCTTTTTTACAAGATGTAAAATAAGTCTCTGATGTCCCTAGAGTGTGTATGTGAAGTTTCAGATTAAAATACTCCACACATAATGTTTTATAACTCTTTGAAACTGACCCTTCTAGGCTTTGATCCTAATTGTGTCGTTTTGGCAACTGTCGCTTTAAATTCAAATGAGATTGTGCTCTTTCCAAAAGAGGGCGGAGCTAAAAATGCCTACGTGTGAGCATAGTGGCAGATTCATAAACAAGACTATCGTCGTATGATAATGAGGGAGAGATGGTCACTAGTGGGCGGGGCTTTCGCACTCTGATGACACGTACAAATGGAGAATGCCAATCAAAGTGTTTCTGCAGACTGTTTTTATCAAGTGTGATTATAAAAAATACAATTAATAAATTTTTACCATTAGAAGCTGGTTGTATTCACAGATTGTTGTGACACAACTGTGTTTAAACCTCGTATAAAAGTGATTTTTGCATAATAGGTCCTCTTTAAATCCTGTAAAATATTTGGTTGATGTTATTGTTACTTGACCAAAATGGTTACATCATAAGTACATTTATTTCTGTTTGTCCAGGGACATTTATCAAGTAAACTGTGTGAATTCTGAACTCATGTTTGTGTCCCAAAATTCCCTGAGCAGCTGCTTTCAGAGCTTTTCAGCGCTCCAGAAGGAGTAAGTCTGAGCATCGTCAGACATTAATTCTCCGACGGCGGGTGTCTAGACATCTGCAGGAGCCGAGAAACACACACCCAGCTCTGTGCAGAGACTCAGCTAATCGCTTGTTTTGGCATGACTGAAGGCTGAACACTCACTCTTCACAGTCAGAGGCTCAATCTACTCTTACTGAGCACAAATGTACACTGTAAAAAAATCTTCCTGTCTAAAATGTAAAAAAAAAAAAAAAGTTCAGCATAACTTTTCTAGTCATCTCAACTTGCATCAATCAAACTGACTTAAATATATTAGGTTAAACTTTGTATGACTAAAAAATACATTTAGTTGAAATCTGATTAACTTATTAAAATAAGCAACATATCGTCATTTCATTTGTTGTCATGAACTCTTTTTACAGTGTATGTAAAATACTGTTTCAAAGGTTTGGGAGTCTGTAGTATTTAATTTAATTTTATTTTAATTAAAGCTGCATTTATTTGATTTAAACTGTAAAACTGTGAAATATTATTACAATTTTTTTTTTCTTTTTCAAATATTTCCCAAATGTTGTTTAACAGATTTAGGAATTTTTCACAGTATTTCCTATAATATTTTTTCTTCTGGAGAAAGTTTTATTTGTTTTAATAAAGGCAGTTTTAAATTTTTTAAAAACCATTTTAAGGGCAATATTATTAGCAAGCAATATTTTTATTAAGCAATATTTTTATTAAGCAATATTTTTTCTCGATTGTCTACAGAACAAACCACTGTTATACAGTGACTTACCTAATTACCCTAACTTGCCTAAATATACTCTTACTGACCACAAATGTATGCTGTAAAAAAATCTTGCTGCCTAAAATGTAAAAAAAATCCAAACAATTCCAATCATTTTTTAGTTAAGCTTAACTTTTCTAGTCATCTCAACTTGCATCAATCAAACTGACTTAAAAATATTAGGTTCAACTTTGTATGACTAAAAATACATTTAGCCCGATTAACTTGTTGAAATAAGTAACATATTGTTTATATATCATTACATTTGTTGTCATGTTTTTAAATATAAAATATGTTATAATATAAATATAAAATGTAATAAATATGAATTAAAATAATTTTTTTTTTTGTTGAAAATACTGTTTTCAAAGGTTTCGGCGTCTGTAGTATTTTATTTAACTTTATGTTAATTAAGGCTGCATTTATTTGATTCATTAATACAGTAAAAACTGTAAAATTGTGAAATATTATTACAAATTAAAACAACAATTTTCTATTGGAATATATATTGACATGTAATTTATTCTGGAGATGCAAAGCTGAATTACTCCAACTTCACATCATTTTTCTTTGATCATTTGCTGCTCTAAAAACATCATTTAAAGGGATAGTTCACCCCAAAAATGAAGGTTTGCTTATTTATTCACTCTCAAGCCATACATTCATTTTTTTTTCGGCTTAGTCCCTTTATTAATCTGGGGTTGCCACAGAGGAATGAATCGTCAACTTATCCAGCATATGTTTTAAACAGCATCCAGCTGTAACCCATCACTGGGAAACACCCATACACTCCCACTCACACACATACACTACGGCCAATTTAGTTTATTCAATTCACCTATAGCGCATGTTTTTGGACTTGTGGGGGAAACTGCAGCAACATGGGGAAAACATGCAAACTCCACACAGAAATGCCAACTGACCCAGCTGGGGCTCGAACCAGCGACCTTTTTGCTGTGAGGCGACAGCGCTACCCACTGCGCCACCGCGCCGCCCCTCTCAAGCCAAAAAACATTAAAATAGGTTTGTAGATGAAATTGCAGTGCTTGATGATTCATATAATCTAAGAAGTCAAATTTAATATATAGTATCATATGATATACTGAAGCTCTTATGAAGCTACCCTTTCAGTTTGGTCTCATACACTGCAAAAATGATAGGACAAAAAGTCATGACAACAAATGTTATTTGAATTATTTTAATACATCAATATTGAGATTTCTACCATTGTTTTATTATACAATGTATAACTTAATATTATAGGTCAGTATGATTGATGTAAGGGCGGTGCGGTGGCGCAGTGAGTAGCAGTGTCGCCTCACAGCAAGAAGGTCGCTGGTTCGAGCCTCAGCTGGGTCAGTTGGCATTTCTGTGTGGAGTTTGCATGTTCTCCCCATGTTCGTGTGAGTTTCCTCCGAGTGCTCCGGTTTCCCCCACAAGTCCAAACACATGCGCTATAGGTGAATTGGGTAAACTAAATTGTCCGTAGTGTATGTGTGTGAATGGGAGTGTATGGGTGTTTGGAGTGTATGGGAGTTAATTCAACAAAAAAATTGAAGACTGCAAGATCTTTTAAAGTGTAGTTTGTGTGTGTGTGTGTGTGTGTGTGTGTGTGTGTGTGTGTGTGTGTGTGTGTGTGTGTGTGTGTGTGTGTGTGTGTGTGTGCGTGCGTTTGTCAATAAGTGTTTGAGTTCACCTGTTTGTTGTCGGTCAGCTTCTGATCTTTCACCCCAGCAGATAAAACTCTTCACACTTGCACGTGATTGGCTGTCCTTGATCTTCTCCTCTTCTTCTTCTACTCTGATTGGTCGGTTGTATTCTCTGTAAGGGGTGCATCATCATTAGACATCAACCAATGATTAACAAAAGCACACAAATGCCTGATGTTTGCTGAAGGGATGAGGTCACTGGGGATGTGACATATTCCTGACCGGTCCACATGTCATGACATGTCACATTAATCTGTAACATAATGCTATTAAACATTAACCAGCAGGTAGTGGTAAAAATAATGACTCTCACCGCAAACGCAATTTTAAAGGGACAGTTCACCCTAAAATGACACTTTTAACTTTTCTTTCTTTTGATTTTATTGTTTTTTGCTGGGTTTATTTTGTTATAAAGCACATTTTTACACATTCAGTCAAATGCCAAAGTTGCAGTGCACCATGCAATTTTGTTTTTAAAAGACATCCAAACATAGACGTCTTGGCTAAAACAAAGCTAAAGCTAAATCTAATAGAAGTCTTATAATAGTCCAAAAATAAACATAGACAGACTTCACATGTGTAGGCATTCAGTCCTGTCTATTTGATGACTAGTCTATTTTTGGAATAGGGTATTGTTAGACGTCTAGATTTTGACCGACAGACTAAATTTTGCATTGTTTTAACCAAGACATCTATGTTTGGACGTCTACACTACCTGACAAAAGTCTTGTCACCTATCTAAGTTTTAGGTCTTCTAGTTGATCATTTGGTATCAGAAGTGGCCTATATGAAACGCAAAGGCCTCTAGATTACGCTTATTTTACCAAAATAAAATATGATC
>CAIGQV010019950.1:6476924-6487392 GCA_903798115.1 Danio jaintianensis | reverse complement strand
ATTCATCAGAAAAATCTACCTTCTGCCACTTTTCCAAATGATCAACTATAAGTCAAGTTATTATTTGTTGCTCTTACAACTGGGATCGATGACAAGACTTTTGACAGGTAGTGTATTTTTCATGTATTTCAGCCTTTTTATACCTAAGGAAAAAAATCAGTAATTAGAAATGAGTTACTAAAACTATTATGTTTAGAAATGTGTTGAAAAAGATCCCTCCATTAAACGGCACTTGTATATATTTGGCAAACAATTCAAATTTCACAGGAGAGCTAATAGTTTTGCCTTCAAATGTATATCAGGCCTTATTAAAGAAGCAGTATAATTAAGAATGAATTCATAAATAAGTGACGGATTCAGCTTAAATCATGTCTAAATAGACTAAGAGCATCTGCCGAATAATCGTCACTGTGACTGCACACACTTTGACAGATGTCCTATTTACCCCACCTCTACAAAACCATTAGACATTTTCAGACAGATCCAGGAATAATAATCAAATGGATGGTCTCTCTGGCCCTTTCCACCCTTCAACATTGAACGGCTTGAACGGCTGATATATTTGACCACTGACAGTTTTCTCTGTGGGGGTTTATTTGTTAAAGCCTCTCTGTGAGTTCCGTGCCAAACCGGTTCTCCCGTATTTGGAGATTGATCAAATATTTTACTCACACCAGCTGCCGGACCAGGAAAACCAGCATATGAGCTTCTAGTCTGCTTTGACTGCTTATATTTTGTTTTTTTGGAAGATTAGTTAAAATCACATACAGAAATAATGGCAAAACTTTTGCAAGAGCTTTTCAGTGGAAAAAAAAAACAATCAATTATAATCCAGACTCAACATTGCATATCCTGCGATGTAACTATTGCGAATGATAACATTGCGATATCGATGCTGAAACGATATATTGTGCAGCCCTAATTGAGACCCAATTGGAGGGGAACTAGTTTACCCCTTTTTCCAGATTTAATATAAGTCTTTTGTGTCTCCAGAAATTGTCTGTAAAGTTTCAGCTCAAAACACCCATCAGATTATTTATTATACCTTTCAGAAGTTTGTCATTTTTAGCTCTTAGCATTTTGTAGCTGTTTTGGTGGACTGTGCCTTTAATGCTAGTCCTCCCCGCCCACCGTTCCCATGTGCCTGTCAGTGTGCCTCAATCTCCGCCCTCGGCTGCCTCAGATAACAGACAGACATGAAGGAAGCAGATCTCACGTCAGGTTTGTGAGAAATATTACAGTAAGAACTTTCACAATGATTATTTGATGTATTTGTTGTGGAGTTGCAACGATGAGTCACACACAATGTCATTACAAAGTTCACGCACACACACACACAGACAGACAGCGCGCGCGTTTAGCTTTGCACTGTTTTTGCACGGCAAATGTGACAGGATACACATTAATATCCACTGCTGTATGGATATCCGTTATGTTAATGTACAAAATAAACCTGATTTAACGTCCACAACCCGGGATTGAAGCGTCTTCTTTTATAATTGTCCTGACACGCGGCTGTGGTGATAAAGTAAAGCTGAAGTAAATCGCTGTAATTGATTACAAACATGCACTGTTTTAAACACGTGTTAAACTTGTAAAACTCACTCTTGATCACATTTGATGATGATTGATGATCACAGAGAGCTGAACAGATCTTTTATTCCCGTTGCTTTGCGCATGTCCTGTCTTGTTGATATGATTATACGCGTTACTACGGAGACATGTTAATACGCAGCTGTCAAACAATTCGGTGGGCGGGGAAAACCGCACTCCTACATCAAGTTGCGGTCGGCCTCAAACTGGGAGGGATTTGGATGCTATTTTAACGTCAGGAAATTTAAAAAAAGATTTATTGTCTTTATATCACCCCAATATGACTGTGGACACACTATACCTACACACAGTTCTGTCCAAACTGCTTACAAAAGATGATTTTCATCATAGGTGCCCTTTAAAACTTGGCAATTATGTTGTTCAATAACTATTGTGCAACTCTACCTATTGGTTTGGTAAATGTCTGGGTTGCTCAAATCCCATTGCTGCTCCTGTCCAAAACATCCCACGCAACTTCCTTCATGGGTCCACAAACAGGCCTTGCAGTCCATGGACACGCTCAGAATGAAGAATCGAGACTCGTACAGCAGGAACTCACTGCTCACTATCGCCCTCTCATGGCCACTCCAAGAGTGCAGCAGTGGAGGAGAACCAGCCGCTGACTGGGAGAAACACAAATCAGATGAGGACTGAATTAAGTCAGAATTATTAGACCCCCTGAGTTATATATATTTATCCCAATTTCTGTTTAACGGAAAGAAGATTTTTTTTCAACACATTTCTAAACATAATAGTTTTAATAACTCATTTCTAATTACTGATTTATTTTATCTTTGTCATGATGACAGCACATAATATTTGACTAGATATTCTTCAAGATACTAGTATTCAGCTTAAAGTGACATTTAAAGGCTTAACTAGGTTAATTAGGCAAGTCATTGTATAACAGTTGGTTTTGTAGACAATCAAAACAATATTGCTTAAGGGGGTTAATAATATTGACCTTAAATGGTTTTAAAGAAATAAAAAAACTGCTTTAATTCTAGCCGAAATTAAACAACTAAGACTTTCTCCAGAAGAAAAACTACTATAGGAAATACTGTGAAAAATTCCTTGCTCTGATAAACATCATTTGGGAAATATTTGAAAAAGAAAATTCACAGGAGGGTGAATAGTTTTGACTTCAACTGTACCTTTCATCCTAAAGTGTTCGTTTCCATACCTCCATATCTCCAGGGTTTAAGGCGTACTGAGAGATGTCCCAGACTTTAATGGATCCTGTTGAGTCTCCAGTGACAAGTAGATTATTTTCCGGGTCTGTGCTGAAACCCATCACATTCTCACCAGATTTATCAGGCACATAGAACTGTCCTGGATCAGACATAATTGACAAAACAAGTTATTCATCTACTGATCCATAAAATAAAAATATTCAAATATACAAAAATAAAAACAGTAATATTGTGAAATACTTTTATACAACTTAAAAAGCCTTTATCTATCTATTATACAGTTGAAGCCAAAATTATTAGCCCTTCTGTGATTTGTTTTTATATTAAATATTTCCCAAATGATGATTAACAGAGCAAGGAATTTTTCACAGTATTTCCTATAATATTTTTTCTTATTATTTGTTTTATTTCGGCTAGAATAAAAGCAGTTTTTCATTTTAAGCTCAATATTATTAGCCCCCTTAAGCAATATTTGTTTACGATGTCTACAGAACAAACCACTATTATACAATGACTTGCCTAATTACCCGAACTTTAACCTAATTAACTTAGTTTTAGCCTTTAAATGTCACTTTAAGCTGAATACTAGTATCTTGAAAAATATCTAGTCAAATATTATGTACTGTCATCATGGCAAAGAGAAAAGAAATCAGTAATTAGAAATTAGTTATTAAAAGTGTTATGTTTAGAAATGTGTTGCAAAATTTTTTGTTTTTGTTTTTTATTAAACAGAAATTGGGGAAAAATATACAGGAGGGCTTATAATTCAGGAGGGCTAATAATTAAACTGTATATTAGGGTTGCACGATACTGGGAAAATATGCAATATTGTTGTTGAGTGTTTCGATAACGATATTCCTTACAATATATCTACTTTTTAAAAATTATTTATCAGAAAAAAACATTATTTATGTAATGATCGTACTAAAATAAACAGGTAATAGATATTTTTCTGAGCTAATTAAATCTAAAAAACACTTAGACTTTAAAACACCACGAATGACTGAAAACCTCTGCAGATATTCTGATTCTTATTGGCTGGATGAAGATAGTAAAGGCCCCTTCTGACTGGTCAGATTTGAATAAACAACCTATGCATGCAGCACACAAATGCTTGGCACATAAACTTTATTTAATATATTGCAGGCTGCACGGTGGCGCAGTGGGTAGCACATTCGCCTCACAGCAAGAAGGTTGCTGGTTTGAGCCTCGGCTGGGTCAGTTGGCGTTTCTGTGTGGAGTTTGCATGTTCTCCCCGTGTTGGTGTGGGTATCCTCCGGGTGCTCCGGTTTCCCCCACAAGTCCAAAGACATGCGGTATAGGTTAATTGGGTAAGCTAAATTGTCCGTAGTGTATGAGTGTGAATGAGTGTGTATGGGTGCTTCATTTGCTGCGTAAAACATATGCTGGAATAGTTGGCGGTTCATTCTGCTGTGGCGACCCCTGATTATCAGGGACTAAGCCGAAGGAAAATGAATGAATGAATATTTCACAGTATTACTGTTTTGTTGTACTTTTAATAAAATAAATGCAGCCTTGGTGAACATAGAATCTTCTTTAAAAAAAAACGTAATTATTTTAACCAGTGCATATATATATTATGGTTTCTGAAGTAGGGTGCAATTTAAAACAGTCTTCAATTTAAAAGGTCTGCATGATGGTGTTTGTATGGTGTCAAGTTGTCATCAGTTGCTCTCAGTTATTATGTTTACCGTGGTTATGTCTGGGCCCACAGACGCTCCAGAAGCAGACAAACCCAGCCTGTGAACTGAGCAGCACAGCAACTTTCCTCAGATGACTCTGCTGAGTGCGACTCTGCAGGAACAGCAGCCGGTGGACAGGCAGATGAACTCTGCACACATTTCAACTATTTATTTGTATTCACAAAAATAAATATTTTATTCAAGAACATAACATTACAGACCAGTGGCACACAAAAAACTCTCTTACAATAGTAGACAATAATGTAAATATAATGATATAAACAATTAAAAATGAATGACTAGAAACACACACACACTTTCATACATTTATTTTCCTTTGGCGTAGTCCCTTATTTATCAGGAGTCGCCACAGCGAAATGAACCGCCAAATATTTCAGCATATGTTTTACACAGCGGATGCCCTTCCAGCCGCAACCCAGTACTGGGAAACACCCATACACTCTCATTCACACACACACACACACGTACACTACGACCAATTTAGTTAATTCAATTCACTTATAGGACTGTGGGGGAAACCGGAGGAAACGCGTGCCAACACAGGGAGAACATGCAAACTTCACACAGAAATGGCCCAGCCGGGACTTGACCTTCTTGCTGTGAGGCGACAGTGCTAACCACTGAGCCACCGTGCCGCCCCCACACACACTATACTGTATATGTACTGTCTTCTTGTAATTCATTTTTAATTATTGTGTGTGTATTTACTTACTTCTTTCTTGCCCAATTCACACAGTGAAAAAAGTTCAAATCTAGGCTAATATATAATATAAACAGTCACTACACATGACTTGATTCATGCAGATATTTTATTTTAATACACCAATCATCAAGGATTGCAAGTATACTATTTAAAAATGTGTATTTTAAGGTTTTTCAGCATTTTATCACATTCATTTCCTATCTGTAATGAGTCCGTTTATATTGTTATTTCTTTTTATCCAGAATTTTTCCCACATATTTTTCCACCTTCCTCTTTCTCTGACCCTTAAAACAAAACAGGGTAATTTAGCTAATGTACCATCAAGATTTATAGTGTTAAGATCGGCTGTTAAGCTGTTTAAAGCTAATTTTCTAAAATTGTGGACTGGGAGTCAGTTTATGGTAGAACTACTGAGGCGGTCATTTTGACTAAATGTTAAAATAAGTGTTGTTTATTTATAAACTAATTTCGAGAGGATCACGTGCTTATGATTGCTTGCGGCTGGTCCCGCATTATTCCATTTATGATTCACCATTAGATGATTCCTAAGCCACTATAAATACCCTAAGTTCCATATAACAGCCATCTTCGTTTAGAAGAATCCCCCCTTCCACCCCTACTCCTCCCACTTTCCTAGATGGGTGACACGGTGGCCCAGTGGTTAGCACTGTTGCCTCACAGCAAGAACGTCACTGGTTCTAGTCCTTACCAAGCCAGCCGAAGTTTCTGTGCAGAGTTTACACGTTCTCCCCGTGCTCACGTGGGGTTCCCCGGTTTCCTCCCACCGTCCAAAAACACGCCACTTAAGTTAATTGACTAATCCAAATCGGCACCATAGACATGCTCCTAGTAAGTAGTTATCTCTTAAGAGCAATCACTATCTGTTCATTAGCTACTACAGCAGGGGAGTTCTCGAGATCTACCTGAGCTCAAACTCCCCTCTCGCCTTGCAAACGGGAGGGAGCCCCAGGCTCGAGGATCTTATGAGCTCAGCGCTCTCTCCCGGGACAGCATGCCAAACACGCTTTATAATCAATCATCAGCTAAGTGTGAACTCTTGAAATCCCACATATCTAAAATACCCTGACTTGTCCTAAATATGTGCATATTTAAATAACAAAATAACAAAACACAAATAACAAAACACAAAAGAGTTCTGTCTAGTAACCCATACACATTTACAGGCTGTATTTATTACCAAAAAACTGTATTTTTAGGGTAACGACTTCATAGAATATGACGACAGATATTCAAAGCTTAATTCTAATATCCTAATAGAAGCTTTTAATGTAAATATGATATGACAATATGAAGTCTTATATGAGAACGGTCAGAATTCAGTAAACTTAAGTAATTCTGGTAGTTTCAGTGTTAATATACAGTTGAAGTCAAAATTATTCGCCCTCCTGTGAATTTTCTTTTTCAAATATTTCCCAAATGATGTTTAACAGAGCAAGGAATTTTTTACAGTATTTCCTATAATATTTTTTCTTCTGGAGAAAGTCTTATTTGTTTTATTTCGGCTAGAATAAAAGCAGCTTTGAAATTTTTTAAAAAACATTTTAAGGTCAATATTATTAGCCCCCTTAAGCAATATTTGTTTCCGATTGTCTACAGAACAAACCATCATTATACAATGACTTGCCTAATTACCCTAATTAAGCCTTTAAATGTTAAATATTATTTACTGTCATCATGGCAAAGATAAAAGAAATCAGTTATTAGAAATTAGTTATTAAAACTAAAATGTTCAGAAAAAATCTTCTCCTCATTAAACAAACATTGGGGGAAAAAATATACAGAAGGGCGAATACTTCTGACTTCAACTGTATGTTCTTAGAACATTAAACTTGTATTTAGTCAAAATAAGAAATCATCTGGTCTGATTTCATACTAACGTCTGCACTCTTGTGAAGGGCTTCTGAAGAGCCAGGGCCCATATAATGATCTCTCCATCGTAACTCCCAGTAGCCAGAAGCCCCAGCGCGGGACAGTGATCCATGGCCAGGATATCCTCGCTGTGTTGACGACCAGACTTCCAGGACAGGTTTGCTTTTACATAGATGTCCTGTACTCACAGATACACTTCAGTAAACATCTCAGATCTCCACTTCTGCTGTGTCAGACCTCCATTAAAATCCACTGATGTCTTAAAGTGTGGACCACAAATGCACTACACACCCATTTGAAGAGAACTAGAAACATGTACATAATGTGTGTATTCTGGCTGAAAGCCCTTTTTGCTTTTACAATAAGTAGCCTTGTGTCCCACATATAAATCTGATATATGGTAGTATATGCAAACTACTTATGAGTTACAAGTTTAACAACATATATGTCATATATGCAAAAAAAAAAAATTACATATATTTTTAAAATGACCATTTACAGTATATACTGTATATATTATTCCAACCACTAAAATTATAAATATGTACATATATGTTAAAATATATTAGCAATAATTTTATATATTTATACCACAATAATCAATTAGTATGGTGTAGGGCCTCCTTTTTGAGCTATTCGTCTTGCAGAATAGTGGCCAGCTCACTATGTGATGCTGCTGGAGGAAAACCTTTCCTGACTCACTTCTCCAAAACACTCCAAAGTGGCTCAATAATATTTAGGTATGGTGACTGTGCAGGCCATGGCAGATGTTCAACTTCACTTTTATGTTCATCAAACCACTCGGTCACCAGTCCTGCTGTGTATATTGGTGTATTATCAGCCTGATACACGGCACTGCCTTCAGGATACAATGTTTGACCCAGTGGGTGCACATGGTCCTCCAGAATGGTTCGGTAGTCCTTGGCAGTGATGCGGAGATCTAGCACAAGTATTGGGCCTAGGGAATGAAATAATATTGCAGCCCAAACCATAACTGATTCATCCCCATGCTTCCCTCTGGGCATGCAACAGTCTGGGTGGTATACTTCTTTGGGGCTTCTCCACACCGTAACTCTCCTGGATGTGGGAAAGACAGTGAAGGTGGACTCATCAGAGAACAATACACGTTTCACATTGTCCACAGGACAAGGTTTTCACTGCTGGCACCATTGAAACCAACGTTTGGCATTGGCACGAGTGACCAAAGGTTTGGCTACAGCAACCCATAATGTTGTGTGCATTGCAATATTTTAAGCAAAATCTCCACACTCTGCTCTTACTGGTGGAATGTGCAATCAATGAAGACTGGAAACCAGGCTGGTCAAATTTAGCCATGAAACCTCCAACACTAATTTGGCCAGTTTCGGTTTCATTGTCCAACCCCTGTATAAATATCCATATTTGTAATTTCAATGGTTGGAAAAATGTAGTTTCTAATGAGGTATGTAAGACCGGGATATGAAGACTCTCTCTTACGCATGAAAATGCAATGCTGTACTGAGCGATCAGTCGACTCCAGCCAGTGGCCAGAAGCTGGTCATCATGATGACAGATGATCCCTGTGACCTCTTTGTTAGAAACTGGTTGTAGATTATGAAGATTGAGGCCATTCAGAAGGTTCCACACCTACAGCAATGAAAGATAAATACTATTAATAGGCCGTCAGGAACAAATCTGATTACAGTCATCGCAGGATAAGATGAGACACTTCAGAGAAAAATACGTTTTTAATGAATTGTTAAATTTTTATATTTTTAGCTACTTGACTTTCTAAAAATGCTATATGACTTAAAAATAAACAAATAAATATATACAGTAGAATAGAAAATTATTAGCTTTTTTGTGACATTTAAATTCTGTTTTAAATGTTTCCCAAGTGCAGTTTAATGGAGAGAAGATTTTTTTCAGCACTTTTTTTTTAAACATAATAAATAAATTTAATAATCAAAATAAATATATATCTTAAGAGGACTAACAATATTGACCTTAGCAGTTAAAAAAAAAGTTTCCCTTTTATTCTAGCCAAATTTAAAGACATAAGGCTTTCTTCCAAAGAAAAATATAACATGAAATACTGTGGAAAAATGTCCTTGCTCTGCTAAACATCACTTGGGAAATATTTGAAAAAGAATAAAAAAATTATAATAATAAAGCTAATAATTTTATATACTAAATATATGCAGTATGTACTGTCAATTTACACAGAGATATTTGTTCAAATATCATTTGCATAATTTTACACATTTTATTCCAAAATCAATGTATGATTCCAACAAGTCTTTCGAGATTTCATGCTTGTATTGTTTTACTTTATCATGCATCACCTAACAAGATGTTTGTGTGCAAATTTACTGACTTTGTATCAGCCAGTCTGGTAATGTATGATGTTCAGTCAACAAGAGCAAGATCTAGTGTTTTTTACATGACATTTAGCCGTGCATTTTACAGCCATGCATTATAAAGTCACTTGCTAATTCACTACTAACAAAAGTCCTGATCGTCTGTCATGGATGCATAAAAGCAAACCTAAGAACACCAAGAAATGTATGCATTTTATACTTTGTTGGACTGAAAACCTTTGCCCTACTAATACATCTGATTGAGGCTTGCGATTTTTATACCCACACTTGCCTTGATAGTGCCATTGGTGGCTGCAGAGATCAGCCTGCACTGGTGAACATCTAGAACCATACAAGAAACCTCCTCATTACCATGAGCATTTCTGATCTCCATCCTCTTAATGCCTGTCTTCACATCCCACACAGTCAATGTGGAGTCAGCACAGGCTGTGATTACCTAGACAGAGATAACTGTCTGTAATGTTCATCCACAAACCATCAACCAAACTCAAGTCAATTTTAGGTTCAAGTCAAGTTGAGATTTATTGTCATTACGCTACATGTGTGGACAAACAGTGGAATGAAATGTCACATCTCGCAGGACCACAGTGCTACATAAATAAACATAAGCATAAATATAAACACAACACTAGATGTAAGAGCCATTTTTAAACCTATACATAGCTAACATACACACATACTATATACTATAAATAGTTAACTATATACATAACCGAAGACTAAACAAGTATTTTACGAAATACAGAACAATATTGTGCAAATTTATGTGCAAAAAAGGTATAATAATATGAAAAAATAAAAATAAATAATGTTAAAAGAGCAAGTGCAATATAAGTTAAATATATGAATATTGTGGTATATTCATAAGTAAATGTTATTTTCCTTATTGAGTCCTTGAAAGAAAAAAAGAGTCTGATGCATATAGAGAGGAGAGTGTTTGTACAAGTGGTTTGTTCACCCCACTCACCTGTGTGAGGCACACTCAGAATTGCACAGTGTTTTTAA
>CAIGQV010019950.1:6425614-6465143 GCA_903798115.1 Danio jaintianensis | reverse complement strand
AGACAGACAGACAGACAGACAGACAGACAGTTAGATAGATAGATAGACAGACAGACAGATAGACAGTTAGATAGATAGATAGATAGATAGATAGATAGATAGATAGATAGATAGATAGATAGATAGATAGACAGACAGACAGACAGACAGATAGATAGATAGATATGAATAAATGCACTTACTGATGAGTACTGCTAGGTTTTTCCTCCTTATAGACCTTCCATAGATCCTTAAGTCGTTTCCGAGTGTCCATAGCCTACCTAATAACAACAATAACAGATGTTTAGAGCAGAACAGGTATAGATCTTGTAAAAAAGAAAACAAAAAACCTTGCTCAAAATATTTCTCTAATATTTTGTTCAGTGTTGATCTTCCTACAGGCTTTCACAGTTTAAAAGCAGCAGACAGATGCTCATTTACAGATTAATCATCCATTAGTTACCAAGACAGTATCTTACAACAGAATTCAGAAGGGTTGCTCACTTAATACGTTACTGAACACGTTTTCATCAACAATGTTAATCTGTGTATTATTATTATTTGCATATTGTAATTGAATTCTTTGTATCATTAGATGTTCTAAATAGTTTATTATTATACGGTAATGAAAGGTTTTCGTGTACAGTTTGTCGCACAATGTACGTTATGACAGAGTGAAAAATACCCAACTGAAATCATACATTGATAAACAACTGTCGTTAACTGTCGACGAAGGTCTGACTGATATATTTAAAAAAACAAACAAATGGTTTAAGTTAATGTAAACTCTCGATATACAGTTCATAAATGCTCTTGTGTGTAATAAATACACAATAGTGAAACACAAACCTTGGTTGTTGCTTTGTTACAAAAAATCGTAACTCATCATCATTTACAGTAGCTCGTGTTCTCGAATTTGATTGGCTGAGCGCCGTTCACAAGCTTCTGTCAGAAATATACTGATTTAGA
Source organism: Danio jaintianensis (assembly GCA_903798115.1). Taxonomy (NCBI): domain Eukaryota; kingdom Metazoa; phylum Chordata; class Actinopteri; order Cypriniformes; family Danionidae; genus Danio; species Danio jaintianensis. The sequence goes on along the minus strand of CAIGQV010019950.1, from coordinate 6,464,195 downwards.
CAAACAAAAAATATTTCTAGGACTGTAATTGACATAAAAACAAATCCCGTTGATTCAAGCTATGGTTAGCTTCTTTTGCGGTAACTTTAGTCAGACCCATTTCAGATTACTGTAAAAACACCCACTAAAATCACAGAAAGGTATCTAATCCGATTCGAATAAAATAAATGGAGATAAAAAATTATTATTAGTATATTAAAATAAAGTGTATTTTCCACGTTGCATATCCCACATAAAACTACATATCCCATAGTTCTGCTGTTTCCAACCGGAAGTCATTTCACTTCCTGGATACTTTAAACTGTCATTCGAAACAATAATAGTAAATACAGGACCGTTCTGTCACAACCCTGGACAAAATAATGCGTTTTAACGGCTGAATGAGAGGTTAGTTATCATCTTATCTGTCTTAATTTAAAGTAAGCCGAGTGCTAAATTAACTGTATGCAGTAACTCGATTTTAACTGTGCAAAAAAACCCGTTAGTTTGCCTTATTCCTTTAACACTCTGACCACAAATGAAGCACATTACTAATATACGTCCATCCATATTTTTGTTTAATAACCATGTATTTTGTGTGAATACTATTATAGTAGCCTAGTAGTTGATGCTACACGACTCAGTATTATATAAAGAGGACAATGAAATTTGATGGTTCTATTATATATTGAGGTAAAGTTGGTTTTATATTCACACATTCAGACTTTCTCCTTAATACAATTTCAGAAAAGTATTCCTTGCAAATACTAAATACTGAAATCATATTAGCAGCCAATGACCATCACAGTACAACATTGTTCACAGTCAAATAAATAGTGCTAATGTTGTTTTCAAGTCATAGCCTACTTACTGCACATGTGATTTCAGACCGAATATTCAAAGTAACATGGTAAACAACATAGGGAGCATGTCACAAGTTGTCACTGAACGAATGTGGGAGTATAAAACCAACTTTACCTCAATCTATTATATCATCTATAACGTCCCACGAAGGTTATAGTTTTGCATTTTAAAATTAGTTTTTATTTCAGTACTATTTTTTACATTTGATGTAATTTTCAGTTTGATTTTAGTTCATTTTCTTAATGAGTTTGTCAGTTTCGTTTTTATTTTGTGAACACATTTGTATTTACCCAGCAGACACACAATGTCATAAGACGTTAATATTAGGTTAGATTTAGGTTGCCAGCGTCTAAGGACAGCGTTATTTTGACGTCCAATAACGACGTGAAATGACGTTGATATTTGGTTGATATTAGGTTGTGTTGGAAAGTGACCAAAATCCAACGTCGAGCCAACATCTTAAACCAACGTCATGTTAACGTCAAATACTGACATTTATTTGTCAGGTATGGCAACCAAAATCCAATGTCTGATAGACGTCAAAGTGGTAACGTCCACACAATGTCAAGGTGTAACATCATTAGACAATGATATATTGTTTTTAGGTTGCGTTGGGAAGTAACTAAAATGCAATGTCTGTCCGACGTTGGACATTGACATCGGTCTGGCGTTGGGTTCTGATATCAACCCGATTTTCATTTCCAAACAAAATGCAACGCCCCCCAACATTGGGGTACAACGTCAGTGTGAAGTCATGTTGACATCCTGTGCCTGCTGGGTAGTTTTAACAGAGTTAACAGAAAACGTCCAGTGACGATCCAGTGTTTCAACACATTAAATGGGACCTATAATGCCCTATTTTACAAGATCTAAAATAAGTCTCTAGAGTGTGTGTGTGAAGTTTCAGCTCAAAATACTCCACACATAATGTTTTATAACTATTTGAATCTGCCCCTTTTAGGCTTTGATCCAAATTGTGCCATTTTGGGGATTGTTGCTTTAAATTCAAATGAGATTGTGCTCTTTTCAAAAGAGGGCGGAGCTACAGATGCCTGTGTGTCAGTATAGTGGCAGATTCAAAAACAAGACTAACCTCCTATGCTAATGAGGGAGAGATGGTCACTAATGGGCGGGGCTTTCCCCCTCTGATGACACGTAAAAAGGTAGAATGTCAATCAAACTGTTTCTGTTTTTATCAAGTGACATTATAAAAAAATAGTGTTAATACATTTGTACCATTAGAAGCTGGTTATATTCACACACTGCTGCCACACAACTGTGTTTAAACCCCTTATAAAAGTGATTTTTGCATAATAAGTCCCCTTTAACTCTTGTGCAAACCTCTTAGTAATAATAAATACATGTTAGACACTGAACTAAAAAAAAAAACATACAAAACTGAAAAATGGATGAATTATTTTTGAATTTACATTTTTATGTGAACTAACCCTTTAAATGCTAATTGAAACATCTATTTTGCTAACACATGTCTTATCTGTCTGTTTATTTTCCCTCTCTTTATGGCCAGTGTGAGTGACGGAGCTGCAGATGTGATGGAGGACTTCAGGAGGTCGTACCTGCGGCTGTGTAAAGAGGGAGGAGTAGACAGTCAGGAATCAGTGCTGGCTCAGCTGCATGACACCAGGACAGTGACGGGCAGCAGTCGGCTGGATCTGAGCGGTCAGAGCATCACTGTGGACACATGCAGTGTGCTGGCCAGAGTCCTGCAGAACGACACCGTCTTCACTGAGATCATCCTCAGCGACTGCATGCTCAGTGAGGAAGGTAAATTCTAGTGCCGTGTAATATGGATATTTTGTATTAGGGGCATAATTATTACAATGGGGCGGCACGGTGTCTTGGTGGTTAGCACTGTCGCCTCACAGCAAGAAGGTCGGTCGCTGGCTGGCTCAGTTGGCATTTCTGTGTGGAGTTTGCATGTTCTCCCCGTGTTGGTGTGGGTTTCCTCCGGGTTCTCCGGTTTCCCCCACAGTCCAAACACATGCGCTATAGGTGAATTGGGTAAACAAAATTGGCCGCTGTGTATGAGTGTGTATGTGCGAATGTGAGTGTGTATGGGTGTTTCCCAGTACTGTGTTGCAGCTGGAAGGGCATCCGCTGCGTAAACATATGCCGGAATAATTGGCAGTTCATTCTGCTGTGATAAATCAGGGACATAATTGCACATCACATTGCTTTAGACCAGGCATGCCCAAACCCATATTTATTGTTATTGTGCTTGGTGTGAACAGGCCTTTTTTCTTTTCTTTTTTCCATGTTTTCATAAGAAAACAGCTGTTTCAATCTTCAGGTTTTTTTTATTTTTACTTTTGCAACTTTTGCAGTTTTTCCTGCAAGTACTTTTGTTTTGCTGACATTCAAAAGCGCTCGCTGTTTCTGCATCTACAGGTGTTAAAATGCTACTAAATGGCCTTTGCTCCAACACCACAGTAAAAGTTTTGGATCTGAAGGTCAGTTTCAAATGACATACTGTACTATAATCTATGCATATATCTCCTGGTGTTTTTTTTCTTTTTTCTTAGCTTTAAATGTTTTATTTTTCTTCAGGGCAACAATATGAGAGGAACAGGAGCTGAAGCTTTAGGCCAGTTATTAGTGAGGAACAAGGTGCTGCGCAGGTGAGTGCATTTTTATATTAGTTTTTAATTTCATTTGTTAGAACTACGTTTGTTCTTGGTTTTGGCAATTGTTACATGGCTGAAAAAAATAATAATAATAAAATAAAAATTTAATGTTCTTAAAATCACACCCACACACAAACACACACATACAGTTGAGGGCAAAATTATTAGCCCTCCTATACAATATTTATTCTTTTTCAAATATCTCTCAAGTGATATTTAACAGATTAAGGAATTATTCATAGTATTTCCTATAATATTTTTTCTTCTGGAGAAAGTCTTTTTTGTTTTGTTTTGCCTAGAATAAAAGCAGTTTTTAAAGCCCCCTTAAGCAATATTTATTTTCGATTGTCTACAGAACAAACCACTGTTATACAATGATTTGCCTAATTAACTTAGTTAAGCCTTTAAATGTCACTTTAAGCTGAACACTAGTATCTTGAAAAATATCTAGTAAAATATTATGTACTGCCATCATGGCAAAGATAAAAGAAATCAGTTATTAGAAATGAGTTATTAAAACTATTATATTTAGAAATGTAAAAAAATCTTCTCTCCGTTAAACAGAAATTGGGGGGAAAAATATAAAAATTTAAATTTAACAGGAGGACTAATAATTCATTATGTAAATACAAGCTTTTATTTTGGATGTGATTAATCCTTTGACTAATAAATAAATAAATAAGTAAACAGTCTGAAATGGTTTATGTCATGTCATCTCTTTGCCAAAATTGATAGAGTTACCAAGGTCTTTCGTGATTAAGGAAATACTGCAGATTTCAGACGATTGTTTCTGTTGTGTTTGGAGGCTGGTGCTGGAGTGGAATGCTCTGGGAATGTGGGAGGAAGGATTTGCTGTATTTTGTGAAGGTCTGGCTTCCAGCGCCTCTCTCACCCAGCTTGACCTGCGCAATAATCAGATCAACCACCAGGGGGCAGCCGAGCTCTGTGTAGCACTGAAGAGAAACTCAAATCTACAAGAGCTGGGTGAGGAGATACTTCCACACATTTTTTATTAGCTGCCAATAACGACTGTTTATTGACACTGGGGGTCTCAGTTAAATGATTGTTCAAAGCCCAGAGCATGAAGGTCCTAATGTGTTTGTGTGCAGATCTCCGGTGGAACAACATGGGTCTGCTGGGCGGCCGAGCTCTGCTGGAGGCAATGCAGCAGAACCGCATACTCACCAGACTGGAGCTGGCTGGAAACAACATTCCCAGCGACACACTCAGAGCCATCGGTGGGGACGAGTCCCAGCTTCAGCTCTTATATACAGTTGAAGTCAGAATTATTAGACCTCCTGTATATTTTTTCCCTCTACTTTGTTTAACGGAAAGATTTTTTTTCTAAACATAATAGTTTTAATAACTCATTTCTAATAACTGATTTCTTTTATCTTTGCCTTTTATCTGATGCACATAATATTTGACTAGATATTTTTCAAGATACTAGTATTCAGCTTAAAGTGACATTTAAAGGCTTAACTAGGTTAATTAGGTTAAAGTTCGGGTAATTAGGCAAGTCATTGTATAACAGTGGTTTGTTCTGTAGACAATCCAAAACAAATATTGCTTAAGTGGGCTAATAATATTGACCTTAAAGTGTTTTTTTATTTTATTTAAAACTGCTTTTATTCTAAATAAAACAAATAAGACTTTCTCCAGAAGAAAAAATATTATAGGAAATACTGTGAAAAATTCCTCTGTTAAACATCATTTGGTAAATATTAGAAAAAGAAAATTCACAGGAGAGCTAATGACTGTATAGACCATTTTGAGGGATATAAACAAAAACAATGGTCCCAATGTATTTCCTGTTTTACATTTTACATTTCTATAGCTTCTGAGAATCCAAAAAGAGCCACATATTGATAAATAATGTTATGATAGCTGTTTTAACATTAAGTTATGATTGAATTGCCTCTTGCTACAGTTATGAAGTAGTTTGATAACAAGCAGGAAATGTTCATGGGCCAATGACATCACCACATTGAAATGGTCCATAACCGACTTCAACTGTATATTTACAGAAGGACACAGCAGTTCAGTAGGAATTGTAATCACCATCTTTCCCCGGTCGATTATTAATCATACATTAAAACAGTTGTTTTGTAAAACAAGATTCCTAATTTTACACTGTAAAAAAATCTGGTAAAATTTACAGTAAAAAATAAAAACGGCATCTGTGGTTGCCAGAATTTAACAGTTAAAAATTTCCTATGAAAGAAATTTGTCAAATTTACGGTAAAAATTAGAAATGTTTCAATTTTATGGTGAATTACCATATATTATAAATGTTTATGTCATACACTGTGAAAAAATCGTAAAATATATGGTACAAAACGGCATCTGTGGTTGCTGGAATTTAACTGTTAAAAATGTATTTTCTCAAATAAATTTGGCAAATTTACAGTAAAATTGAAAAATGATTCAGTTTTACGGTAAATTACAGTATTTTATAAATGTTTATGTCGTACACTAAAAAAGAACAACATTTATGGTAAAATTGGCAGCTGTGGTTGCTGGAATTTAATCATTAAAAATACGGTTTTGTCAAAGAAATTTGTCAAATTGACAGTAAAATTTAGAAATGTTTCAATTTTATGGTAAATTACCATATTTCATACATTTTTATGTCATACACTGTAAAAAAACATAACATTTATGGTAAAAACAGCAGCTGTGGTTGCTGGAATTTAACTTATAAATACAGTTTCTTAAAGAAATTTATGGTAAAATTAAAAAAATGTTTAAATTTTTTTGTAGTAAATTGCCATATTTCATAAATTTTTTTGTCATACACTATAAAAAAATCCGTAAACTTTACAGTAAAAATGTGTATGAGTAAATGAGTAAATAGTGACAATTAAAATTTTGGGGTGAACTATCCCTTTAACACAAATCCTTAAAAAAAATTTTATATATAAAATAATATAATAAAGTATAATAAAGTAATATGTATTACTTTTTCAGAACAGTCCATGAATCACAATGTCGACAGGCAGTCCACACTTCGAGAGAGCAAAAGCAGAACTCAAGTGCTCGGCAAAGAGATCCAGCTTTTAAAGGATGAGAAAAGCCGACAGGTGAGGACAGAGATTGCTGGGATTGTTCACTTATACACTGTGTGTGGATTGACAGCTAACATCCATTCTCTCCACATGAAGTATCTCAGTCTGATGGAGACCATTGACAGACAGAAAGGAGAGATGGGAAGAAGCAGCAGGTTAGTGTCACTTTTAAAGGGACAGTTCACCCAAAAATGACAACTTAAGCAGCATTTACTGTACAAGTCATGGAATTGCTGGAATATCATGGAATTTTTAAAGTTCTGTTCTGTTCCAGACATTGAAAGTCACTGATTTATTTATTATTATTATTTTTTTTCCAAGTCGTGGAATATCAGGAATCTTTGTTTGCAATTAAAAATTTTACCTCCCATTTATCAAAGTATATTGCTATAAACCTTTTTTTCATATATACATATCTATATATATATATATATATATATATATATATATATATACATACAGTCAAGCACGCAATTATTCATACTCCTGGCAAATTTTGACAAAGTTTTTGTTAAAATGTAAATAAAAGCTGAGAATGATTTTTTTTCCACAATGTTTCCTCTTGTACATCATCTTATTATATTTTGGGAGAAGCCTGTGTCATTTCTGGTTCAAAAACAAAAAAACTAGCTGGTTAAATAAAAGTAACTTTAAGTCAGAATTTGCCTGGGGAATGAATAATTTCAGGCTTGACTGTATATATAAATATCACTTTGTTTCATGTGTTTTGCTTATTGTTATGGTTAGTTTGTTTTGTTTTTATTTTATTAATTTTTTACTATTTTATTTTGTTTCATTTTATTTTGTTTTATTTTATTATTTTATTTATATTTATTTTAATTTTTTATTATTTAATTTTGTTATATTTTTTTATGATTTTATTTTATTTATTTTTATTTTATTTTTTATGATTTTGTTTTATTATATTTTCTTTTTTTTTAATTATATTTTCTTATTTTATTTTTAATTTAATTTTTTTGTTTTGTTTTCTTATTTTATTTTGTTTTATTTTTTATTTTATTTTGTTTAAGTTTATTATTTTATTTATTTATTTATTTTATTATTTATTATTTATTTTCATTTTATTTTTTATGATTTTGTTTTATTTTATTATTTTAAATTATATATTCTTATTTTATTTTTATTTTTTAATTTTTTTATATTTTATTATTTTATTATTTTTTTAAATTTGTTTTGTTTTCTTATTTTATTTTTTTATTTTGTTTTTTATTATTTTATTTATTCTGTTTTATTTTATTATGTTTTCTTCTCTTATTTTATTTATTTTTTATTTTTTATTTTATTACAAGTTCCTCTAATTTTTTGTGGCACTGGCTTGATTTTGCTTTAAGTTTGCTCATCCCAGAATCACAAACTTCGCAAAAATGCACAGAAATGGAAAATTTTGTCATGCTGTGAATCAAGCCAATGCCACAAAAAAATTTAGTAATATTACAAATTCTTTCTTTATTTTGTATTATTACTCAAATTTTTTGTGGCCTAACCATAACAATCAGCAAACAAAGTGATTCTTCAAAATATCTTCTTTACATTCTTCAAAATATCTTCTTTTTTCGTGTTTAACAGAAGAAAGAAATTCAAACCGGTTTGGAAGATGAGCAAATCATGATAGAATTTTCATTTTTGGGTCAATGATTCCAACAATGATAAAATGACTAAATATCATGACTAAAATGTCTGCAGGAATTCTTCCATACGTCTGGGGCAGTTGCAGGAGGCGCTGAACGAGCAGAAATCATCGGTCAATTCTCTCACTGCCAAGTAAGTAAACTTTAACACCGCGTGGCTAACCTGGAAACATGAACTTGTTTTGTGGATTGTGAAGGTGTGCTTGTTGTGTTGTTAAAGTCTGCATGAACTGGAAGCTGAAACAGTTTTTTTTTTGTATTGTGACGCAGAGAAACGGAATATTAAATGAGATAACAGTGGGCGTGACTTGTTTTTTCTACTGCGAGCTGATTGGATGTAGTAAAGTAGGCGTTTCATTCAGAAAGATGGGGAAAAGGGTTTGGGGAGAGTTATTACAACCTAACAGACTCCTCCTGCTCACCATTTCTGTTTGTTGTCAAAACTGACAGCTGGAGGGGCGTGGTTAAGTATGTTAGCCACGCCCAATACCTCAGACAGACCTAATCTGAGAATTTAACTGTAAACAAACAGGAAGTGCATTTTCAGATTTCGGTTAAAACGTTCACAAGGGCAAACGATTTTTTTGTTCTTTATGACATGCACAGATGAATTGTTCACCACAAAACTAGCAATGTGAGCTAAATAAAATCAATATGGCTAGTTTTGATTTCATGTGTACTTTAAGACTGCAGATGACGGAGGTGGCTCTCGCTCTGTCCGAGCAGAAGACTCATGATCTGGCGGATCTGCTGACTCGAGTGAAAATGGAAAAAAACGAACTCAGAGAACGGCAGTCCAGAGAGATCAAGAAAGAACATGAGGTATTTACAGAGGCCCGCAGCCAGCCTGGTGAAAGCAGTGGTACTTTTTTTTGTAGTTGTTTCCTCATTTTCTGTTTAATTATGAGGTTTAAATACTTCATTTTAGTGATATTTTAAGTGCTATTTTTAGTTGGATGGTCATCGTAACCACACTTTTTGATGTACCAAAAACATTTCATAAAGATTTAGAATAAAGAAATATGAAAAAAATTCTTATTTTTAAATTACAAGTCATATATCATTAGGAAAAAAATGGAAATCTGTTAAAGTTTTAAATTAAAAACTGTAGCCTGTTGTCATTTATTAGGCAAATAACAAACAGGCCAAACACATTCAACTTTCCTCAGTCAGAATTTGGCCATTTGAATAATAAAAAAAGTAAGCATAATAATAATAAAAATAATAATATAGATCATCATGATTTTTCTAGCCTCTCCTGTGAAAAAAGTACATTTGAAAATTCATGAATAACAGCTTAATTGGTATTAAAATACATTTTAACATGAGCCGCTTTTGGTGCTTCACACCTTTTGTTGCTCATTTGTCTGTGAAAAGGGTCCAATAGTTTTTAATATATTTGTAACATAAATGCAGTCTTGGGGGAGCATCTGAGGCTTTTGTACAGTTAATTTAATGTACAGTATTAATGTTTCTGTTTGGTAGGATAATGCTGTGAGGGAAGCGAAGCGCTTGAAGGAGGTAAACAGTTTGTCAGAGAAGAACCTCCAGCTCAGAAGCAAGGTACAGAAGCCAAGTATTTGATAAGCCGGAGCATCTCGAGTGTGTGATGTTTATCTGCTGTGTGTTTAACTCTCACAGCTGGAAGAGACTGAACGCAGATGTAAAACTCAACAGGATCAGATCTTTGAGCTCAAGCAGGAGCTCACAAACACCACTGCTGAACTGAAGCTGAGACTCGCTCAGACTGAAGGTGACCGAGCAGTGAAATGACTAAATCCAGTCATTTTTTTTTTCTCTTCTTTTTCAAATATTTCCCAAATGATTTTTAACAGAGCAAGGAATTTTTCCACAGTATTTCCTATAATATTTTTTCTAACCTTATTTGTTTTGTTTCGGCTAGAACATAAGCTGTTTTAAAAAAATTTAAAACCATTTTAAGGTCAATATCATCAGCCCCCTTAAGCAATATTTGTTTTGGATTGTCTCCAGAACAAACCACTATTATACAATGACTTGCCTAATTACTCTAACTTGCCTAATTACCCTAGTTAAGCCTTTAAATGTCACTTTAAGCTGAATACTAGTATCTTGAAAAATATCTAGTCAGATATTATGTGCTGTCATCATGGCAAAGATAAAAGAAATCTGTTATTAGAAATTAGTTATTAAAACTATTATGTTTAGAAATGTGTTGAAAAATCTTCTCTCCGTTAAACAGAACTTGGGGGAACAATATAGAGGGGGGCTAATAATTCTGACTTCAGCTGTATATATATTTCAGTTTTCAACATTGGAGTGTTTCTTTTGTATCATTAGAACGACTAGAAATGGAGAAGAGAAGAGCAAAGCAGGCACTTGAAGACATGGATGGTTTACGACAGAAAGAGGTGAAGATGTTGGACTGCCCTAGTTTTAATTGCAAGAAAATGTTTTTTATGAAGTTCACTCAATTCAGGAAATTGTTTAATATGATTTTACAAGAAACCACTTTCCATCATGTTAAATTGAAAATAAAATATAGACAATATAGTTAAATATAGACCATTTTTGCATCTATTACTTCTCTATTACTGTAGTTTGTTTTTAAAAAATAACCTTCAGTGTTAACGTCATTAAAATAAACGTTAAAATGTTTTCATCCACTCTAGGGGGGTTTTGAGTCATATTTTGGCTACAGCTTACTCTTTGTGTTTCAGCAAATGGAATGATTTTTGGTGACAAATCTTATTTTTGGGAAATTTTATAAAAAACTCAACAATACACTCAAATTGACCACCCTTTTGTTATGTTGGGGGCTGTTTTTGCCCCATTGACTTCCATTATAATGACATTTTTTGATTGCAAAGCCCTGACACCATATAATCATGTATTCTTGGTTGATGGTGGTTTTCTCTGTTGGGAAAAGGTCAAATTTGAAAATTTTGCTGTTGATCATCAGTTGCAGTGCAAAAAAAAAAGCTTCAGCCCTCAGAACATAGTAAACATTGTGTGTATTTATGCACACGCACACACTATAATCTGCTGTTTTACTCCACTGAACTCCATATAAAAGCCAGAAACCGTTTTGCACAGGCCTATCTAAAGGGTTAACGCTGCCAACTGATGATCAACAGTAAAAATGACACATTTGACCTCTTCCCAACAGGGAAAACCAGTAAAAATCAAAAATGCATGATTATATGGTGTCATGGCTTTGCAATCAAAAAATGTCATTATAATGGAAGTCAATGGGGCAAAAACAGCCACCTACATAACCAAAGGGTAGTCAATTTAAACAGCACACAAGGGTCAATTATCTAGCCAAAGATATTAAACGCGCAGAGTTTTTCTTAAAGGGACAGTTCAGCCAAAAATTTAAATTCTGTCATCATTTCCTTATTCCTCATTTAAGTTTCTTCTGTTGAACACAAAGGAAGACATTCTGAAGAATGTTCCATCCATAGTAATTTTAGTTCCTACTTTGGATGTCAATGGCTCCTTTTTTCCAACATTCTTCAGAATATCTTCTTTTGTGTTCAACAAAAGAAAGAAATGCATAAAAGTTTAGAACCACTTGAGTGTGAGTGAATACTGAGGAAATTGTACTTTTTTTTTGTCTTTGTAAACTTTTAGTTGCTTGTGCTAAAAAAGTATTTTCTGTCTTCCAGGTGGACCATCTGACAAGACACCAGGAGGAAAGTGAAAGGGCTCTTCAGGAACGCATCCTCAAGCTGGAGGGACAGCGAATCCAATTAGAAGAGGTACGCGATTCACAAAACTAAACTCACCATTTAACCTGCGGAATTAACTTGCCAACATAACGTATTAACAGTTGTGTGAAGTGACAAAATACTCAAATGACTGTAACTGAGTAGTTTTTCCCAGGAACTGAACTTTGCTAAGTAGTTTTAAAAATGTGTGATTTTACTTTCACTTGAGTACATTTTTAGTGCTGTATCGGTACTTTTACTCCATTATTTTCCTTCAACCTGCTGTCACTACTTTATTTTTTTTCTTGTCTGTGGCGATTGGTTATAGTAGAATAATCAGGCCCAACCAGTCCAATCAAATTACACAAAAACATCGCATCGTAAATGCACTACAGAATGTTACGTTTTCACACACGCACAAACTGCATGTAAACGCATCAACCTTTCACAGTGTACTACTACTCTTCAGTACTTTTGAAAGGTCTACTTTTTACTCATACTTTGAGTAATATTTACAACAGATACTTTTACTCTACTTGTACTACATTTTTGGGTAAGTAATGGTACTTTTACTTGAGTATGATTCTACAGTACTCTTTCCACCACTGCATATTAACCTAGTTAAGCCTTTAAATGTCACTTTAGGCTGAATGCTACTGTCTAGTCAAATATTATGTGCACCAATGATGTTATGATGACAATATTATGTCATCATGGCAAAGACAACAGAAATTAGTTATTGGAAATTAGTTATTAAAACTATTATGTTCCAAGAATTAAACAGCACTTAATACTTATGAATGGGTATATTTTTGAGTATATACTTTAAAATATTAAAAAGAAATAGTCCTTTCCATGTGGTTTATACACTAAAAAATGAGCAGTTTTCCATATTTTGTGATTCAAGTTTTTATTTTTCCCCATTTATCTATGCTTTTGAATTGCATTGTGGGACCTTGATCTTTCTTCCAGCAACTTTTAGCCTTGAAAAGTTTGACTTTTATTTTATTATTTTATTAAAGTGCTATATTGTCTGGGTTGGTCTTGTATATTACGCTACAAAAACCTTGTAATAAACTATTATTTCTTATCCATTATATTATTTCAAACAACTAAAATGTTAATAAAAGTCACTTTGTTAAACTGTAGAGTTGAATTTTTAACATCAAAAGTCGACAGAGCAGAGATCAACATCCCATAATGCAATTCACAACCGTAAATGAACAGAAAACACTTGTGAATCACTAAATATGAAAACTGTTATTTGGCTCTTGATGTAGGAGCTGAGCAGAGTGAAAGCGAGTCTCGTGACGGAAAGAGCTCAAGCAGAAGAGGAGCTCGGGAAGGTTCGTTCTCAAGTGCGACTGGAGGAGGTTTGTTAACTCTTCTTGAATGATCACAGTATTGGTTTTGTTGGTCTGAGTCATGAGATGTTTGCTTCTCTCTGCAGCAGCAGCATTTGACCAGCCTGGAGGAGAAACTGCGAGCGGTTCGTCAGTCTCGAGACGAGTCACAGAATCACTGCACGCAGCAGAAACAAACCATCGCAGAGCTGCACGCTAAAGTCAGCCAGCAGAGCATTGAGACAGACTCGCTCCGCCGCAGGATAGACGAGCTCCAGCAGGTACTGCATGTATCCAGACCATTCATTCATTAATTTCTTTCGGCTTAGTCCCTTTATTTATCAGGGGTCGCCACAGTGGAATGAACCGCCAACTATTCCAGCATATGTTTTATGCAGCGGATGCCCTTCCAGCTGCAACCCAGTACTGGGAAACACCCATACACTCTTGCATTCACACTTATACACTACGGCCAATTTAGCTTATTCAATTCACCTATAGCGCATGTGTTTGGACTGTGGGGGAAACCGGAGCACCCGGAGGAAACCCACGCCAACACGGGGAGAACATGCAAACTCCACACAGAAATGCTAACTGACCCAGCCAGGGCTCGAACTAGCGACCTTCTTGCTGTGAGGCAACAGTGCTAACCACTGAGCCACCGCGCGACCATATCTAGACCAGAGAAACTCAAATGTTTCTCACGGTCCACAAGACGACAATTCTGTCATCATTTACTCAACACCTCGCTTGTCAAAAACCTTTAAGAGTTTCTTTCTTCTGTTGAACGCAAAAGAAGATATTTTGAAAAATGTTGAAAACCGGTAACCATTGACTTTCATAGTATTTGGTTTTTCTTACTACAGAGTGTCTTAAAAAGAATTAAAAGTTGATCAATCAATTTAGAGAAATTGAAGGCCTTTAAGAAGTATTAAAAAGTCTTTAATGCTGTTACAAGGTTTTAAATTTGGATTATACAATGTCTAGTTGTATGCTAAAGTTTGCCTGAATTTAATCTGCGAATATTGGGATGCTGTGTAGTTTATGACATCGATAAAATCCTGCTAGATTTGACATCGAGTCGACACCGTTAATCCTGCTGGCGGCCCCTGCTGGATTAGCATTTTTATTCAGTATATGAATAATGTTTCAGTTTATGATTAGTTTCTTACAATCAATCATTCATTCTTTTTCTTTTCGGCTTAGTCCCTTTATTAATCAGGGGTTGCCACAGCGGAATGAACCGCCAACTTATCCAGCATATGTTTTATGCAGCGGATGCCCTTCCAGCTGCAACCCATCACTGGGAAACACCCATATACACAGTCATTCACACACATACACTACGGACAATTTAGCTTACCCAATTCACCTATAGCGCATGTCTTTGGACTTGTGGGGGAAACCAGAGCACCCGGAGGAAACCCACGCCAACACGGGGAGAACATGCAAATTCCACACAGAAATGCCAACTGACCCAGCCAATGCTCGAACCAGCGACCTTCTTGCTGTGAGGCGACAGCGCTACCCACTGTGCCACCGCACCGCCTTCTTACAATCAGTATTTAGTAAATATACTGTAAGTTAAAAGGTCTCCAATGTTACTGATTGAAACCTAAAGTGGCGATGAGGTTTTAAAAATGTATGGAAAGAGTCTTAAAAAGGTCTTACAAGGTATTGAATTTCACTCTCTGATTCCTTTATATACCCTGTACTATAGATGTCAATGGTTACCGGTTTTCAACATTCTTAAAAATATGTTGTTTTGTGTTCAACAGAAGAAAGAAACTCATAAAGGTTTATAACCCCTCACTTATAAGTGAGTAAATTTTCACTTTTGGGTGTCCTATGGAAACCGTTTCTATCACAGAATTACATTTGTTTTGTCTGACTGCAGTTCATTAATTAGTGCACAATTCCACACACATTATAAGGAAAGGAATTGTGAGGTATAAACTCCAAATTACAAGAAAAAGTCATAATTGAGTATGTATTTTATATATATATATATATATATATATAGTAGTAGTAGTATATATACATGTTTTTTCCCCCTCGGAATTGCAAGTTTTGAGAATTTCTGACTATATTTTCACTATTCTAACTGTAATATGCAAGATGCAACTCAAAATTGCAGGTTTATTACAAACACTTTGTACTTCTTTTAGTGCTGTCAAAAATAACTACTTTTTTTAATTGACTGTTTTGTTTTTTTTATTGAAATTTTTAAGCGATTGCATTAACAGTAATAACCCTAATGTAGATGAATAACAGATGATGAGTAAACCAGCTCTTGTGTGTGTAAATGGCAGGATCTTGCCGGTAAAGAGCAGGAGAAAGTGTCAGAGGTGACGCGGGTGCGAGTGGAGCTGCAGGAGCAGATCGGACACCTGCAGGCCGAGAGAACGGCACAGGGAGGCCTTAAAGAGAAGATCGCCGCTCTGGAGAGAGAGATCAAGGGTACACACTAACTTACATTACTTATCCCGATTATATTAGCCCTGATTAATGCTCGCCGGCATGGTTTTGTGAAATCGCAGACAAAAGCCTGAAATCTGAGGCAAATCGGTATGACAATCTTAAAGTTACCTAAAGTGTTTTCTCTTTTTTTTCATAACCAACATGACTATTGTTGGTTGACAACATGACATGACATAATCTTGCTGTGTTAAAAGAGTTCTGACTGAAAAATGCATCAAGCGATGACCAACAGCCAATCAGAGAGCAGGATACAGGTCAGCTGAGAGTTCGGGGAAGAGTTATAGACCACAAAATCAGAATGAATAAGTTTTACAATAGAACAGAGCAGTAACTCGTGCTAGTCGATGAGCTGAATCAGCTTTACTATAATATATCCACTAATCGATTTGGTTCAGCCAAACGTTGTAACCTCTTCCTCTTCATCATTGTGCAGCTGCAGTTTGATCATGTAAGGCTGTAATACACTACATTTTGGCTGCGTGCAATTTGCTTGTTTTGTTGTTTCTGTCAGAATAGCGTTTAAAGGCTCAACCAAGGGGTACACAGCAAAACCATGTTTTTGCTCACAGCCAAATTAGGGCAAATTTGTCAAGGTATAATAAATGTTCTGAAGGGTATTTAGAGCTGAATCTTCACAAGCATATTTACACCAGAGATTTATTTGACATCTTATAAAAAAGCTCATAACATGTCCCCTTTAAAAGTGCATTTGGAAGGTTTGACCTAGTGGTTGAACTGGTATTGGATTGCTGTATAATTTCAAGATATTGGAGAGTTGTTTTATTTTTTAACCAACCCCTCCTCCTCTGAACTGATGCAAATGCAGGTTGCCAGATTGACGACATCAACAGTAACGAGCGTGCCTTACTATTGCGCCTTACAATGTAAGCTGCTTAGCTAATATTTACATTTGTAAATAAATAAAAAAAACACCTTAAACTTCACTTCTCACAAACCTTTAAGAGTTTCTTTCTTCTGTTGAACGCAAAAAAGAAGATATTTAGAAAAATGTTGGAAACCGGTAACCATTGACTTCCATAGTATTTGTTTTTCTTACTACAGGGTGTCTGCGGGGTCTTAAAAACTATTAAAAGTTCATAAATCAATTTAAGGCCCTTAAAAAGTATTAAATGCTATGTTCAGGGTGTCTGCGGGGTCATAAAATGTCTTAAATTTCAAAAACAAAATTTTAGGCCTTAAAAGGTCTTAAATTGACTGAACTTTTGTATTGTAGGTCTTAAATAAATCGTTTTAAACAGGTCTTAATTTTCCTCTGTCTATGTAAAGTTAATCGGGCTGACCAATTACCAATAATCCATCTTATGTGGATTTAATTTTGGAGGCTGCTAGTGTCTGAGGTCACTTTTTCGACTGCGTCCACATACATAGAGGCAGCCTTCATGATTGAAATGAAATACTCTGTTTTCCACCAAGGCAACCTGGGGTGCTGAAATATAATTGGGTAAACTGGAAGTGGGCTGGTTATAGAGGCCAAAACTAAGACAGACATTCAAAGACGGAAAGCACATTCTCAAAAGGAGAATAACTGACTTTAGCATTGTTTTTCAGATAAACAAGTGCTAACTTAGCATGTATCTTAAATATCTGCAAACATATTATGGGATTTTTATGATTTAGTAGAGTCAAAATCTTGCAGACAGTGCCTTTAAATGTCTTGAATTGTCCATGCAACTCAATGCAGGAGTTGCTTTTGTGTGTGTGTATGTGTGTTATGTAACCTGAAGCAGCTGATGGCTGACTGACTCAGTGTTTGTGTTTTGGATCAGCTCTCAGTGTCGCCCACAGAGAGGCCCTTCTGGACAAAGAGAGTGAGATGTCGTCTCTGCTGGAGCGCCTGCGCATTCGGGAAGGAGAGATCCAGCGCATACGAGAGGACGAGGCCCAGAGAGCCAGCTTCCTCCAGAACGCCATCCTCACATACGTGCAGGGCTCCCCGCTGGCACACTTCAGCCCTAAGAAGTGAACTCGAGTCTACATGATCATCCAAGGTGCTATTCAACTATGCACAAACAAAATCTACTGAAAAACGGCAGGTTTTTAACGTTTAAAACGGCAGGAGTGCAACGTTTTCATGAATTGGAACACTTTACAATAAGGTTTCATTAGTTAATGTATTTACTAACATGAACTAATTATGAACAATACATGTACAGCATTTATGAATCATAATTCAGCATATACTAGTGCATTTTTAACATCCAAATTCATGCTTGTTAACATCAGTTCATGCATCGCGAGTTAACAATGAACAACTGTGTTCTCATTACAAACAAATACTGTAATAAATGTATTGTTCATTGTTTGTTTATGTTAGTAAATACATTAACATTAACTAATGCAACCTTATTGTAAAGTGTTACCCAAAAATTACACCAACATGTCTTAATATTGAAATGCATTCTTGTCCCTTTACATGTATTTATTTGGTATATGGGGAGTTTCGGTATTCGTAATTAATCAGGGAACTCATTTGATGAACTTCTCAATTTATTATTATTATTTTTTTTTAATGCTGAAGTTTTCAGATATCTGCTTTTAAAAGATGTGCCACATTGTCCATCAGAATTATTTGGCTATGGCAGTGTTTCTCAACCACGTCCCTGGAGGACCAAAAGCTCTGCACATATTCCATGTCTCCTTAACCAAACACACCTGATTCAGATCATCAGCTCATTAGCAGAGACTGAAAGACCTGTAATGGGTGTGACAGACAAAGGAGACATCCAAAACATGCATGTTGGGCCTCCAGGAACGTGGTTGAGAAACACAGGGCTATGGCACTTGCAGTTGTATTTTAAAATGTTTTCTACTTTTGAAATATGTGTGTTGGCTGTTAAATAAAAGGTGTGCTTTTGACAAATCTTTGAGCTGATTGTGTAGAAAAAACTGTGCTATAAAGAAATATGTAGCTTTTAAAGTGAAATAATTTGCATTTGAATTATTAGAATTAAACATATACATTGTAGAAAATTGGGTTCCACACAATTCCTGCATGTTGTCCCAACACAAATCGATTAAGTTAACTTAATTGTTTTAACAAATTTAAGTGGATGGGACATAAAACAAATAAGTTTCATTTCATTTCCCTTCTGCTTAGTCCCTTATTTATCAGGGGTCGCCACAGCAGAATGAACATCCATACACTCTCACATTCACACACATACACTTCATCCAATTCACTTATAACGCATGGGAAACCGGAGCACCCAGAGGAAACCCACGCCAACACGGGGAGAACATGCAAACTCCACACAGAAACGCCAACTGACCCAGCCGGGACTCGAACCAGCGACCTTCTTGCTGAAAGGCGACAGTGCTAACCATTGAGCCACCGTGCCACAAAAAAACTTAAGAATTGTGTTGGTAGTTTAAAAAAAACAGCAAAATACCTTTTGGGATTGTACTTGCATTAAAAAAAGGTAAAATGATCTTATTTCGGTATAAAAACTGGACTGCACTTGCATACATGAGTTTGAAAATGTCATGTGACCAAATGTGAACGTCAAAGTAGAATTACCAGGAAATCAATTAACCGATGCTTCATTAATGCAATGTGACGCATAAAATCTTCTTAATGCATAAATATACTGTAGAGTATAGGGTTTCATTAGTTAATGTATTTACTAACGAACAATACTTGTGCATCATTTATTAATCATAGTTCAACATTTACTAATGCATTATTAATGTCCAAATTCATGCTTGTTGACATAAGTTCAAGACGGAGGGAAGTTAGTGAGTGAACAAATGCAAGGTTATGAAAATCACCCCTCATTTTTCCCACTTTCAAGAAGACATCAAGACTTACACTCACCGGCCACATTATTAGGTACACCTTACTAGAACCGGGTTTGGACCCCCTTTTGCCTTCAGAACTGCCTTAATCCTTCATGGGATAGATTCAACAAGGTACTGGAAATATTCCTCAGAGATTTTGGTCCATATTGACGTGATAGCATCACGCAGTTGCTGTAGATTTGTCAGCTGCACATCCATGATGCCAATCTCCCGTTCCACCACATCCCAAAGGTGCTCTATTGGATTGAGTTCTGGTGACTGTGGAGGCCATTTGAGTACAGTGAACTCATTGTCATGTTCAAGAAACCAGTCTAAGATGATTCGCGCTTTATGACATGGTGCGTTATCCTGCTGGAAGTAGCCATCAGAAGATGGGTACACTGTGGTCATAAAGGGATGGACATGGTCAGCAATACTCAGGTAGGCTGTGGCGTTGACACGATGCTCAATTGGTACTAATGGGCCCAAAGTGTGCCAAGAAAATATCCCCCACACCATTACACCACCACCACCAGCCTGAACCGTTGATACAAGGCAGGATGGATCCATGCTCTCATGTTGTTGACGCCAATTTCTGACCCTACCATCCGAATGTCGCAGCAGAAATCGAGACTTATCAGACCAGGCAACGTTTTTCCAATCTTCTATTGTCCAATTTTGGTGAGCCTGTGCGAATTGTATCCTCAGTTTCCTGTTCTTAGCTGACAGGAGGGGCACCCGGTGTGCTCTTCTGCTGCTGTAGCCCATCCGCCTCAAGGTTGGATGTGTTGTGTGTTCAGAGATGCTCTTCTGCAGACCTCGGTTGTAACGAGTGGTTATTTGAGTTACTGTTGCCTTTCTATCAGCTGGAACCAGTCTGGCCATTCTCCTCTGACCTCTGGCATCAACAAGGCACAGAACTGCCGCTCACTGGATATTTTCTCTTTTTGGGACCATTCTCTGTAAACCCTAGAGATGGTTGTGCGTGAAAATCCCAGTAGATCAGCAGTTTCTGAAATACTCAGACCAGCCCGTCTGGCACCAACAACCATGCCACGTTCAAAGTCACTTAAATCACCTTTCTTCCCCATTCTGATGCTCGGTTTGAACTGCAGCAGATCGTCTTGACCATGTCTACATGCCTAAATGTATTGAGTTGCTGCCATGTGATTGGCTGATTAGAAATATGTATTAACGAGCAGTTGGACAGGTGTACCTAATTAAGTGGCAGGTGAGTGTACATTAAATCTTTATCTACCTCTTGTAACAAAAAGACAACAAAAAAAATTGAATGTATGTTCACTTTTTGATGTTTTTTGTGTAATTTGTATTGATGGTGTTTATTTATACTGTAATTTCCTGGGCTTCTTTTATTTTTATCACGTGATTGATCATTAATTTAATCATTTCAAATGTTTATTTTACTAATCTATACATGTTAATCTGTCCTTTATGTGTGATTTATTTATTTCCCGACCCCTGGCTCTTTGTATGTTCTTCCATTATCGTTAATTTTAAAAAATAATAAAAGTTAGCGAGTGAAGGGCATGAAAAAATCAGACTGGAACGCAGCCAATGACTCGACGCTGTTTGCGCTCCTGTCCCTTTAAATCCGCTCGGCTTTTTCCGGCGAGTCTCGGAAAGCTTCGCTGTCAAAACCGCTGCTGCAAAGAGGGCAGTGACCGTATTTTTGCAGATATCGCTCATTTCTCGAGTTAAGAGGAGCCGTGTCACAATATAACATTATTATATAACAAATTATATAACATTTACGCCGGTGAAGCGAAGCAACCTGTCTCTCCACAAATGCAAGCGATTAAATGCGTGGTGGTCGGCGACGGGTGAGTAGTGTTTTTTGGGGGGCTGATGGAGAGAAGCATCCTTGGAAAGCCTGTGTGTGCTATTGCAATGCACTCAAGCCTACTTCTGGCCTTTGCATTTTATCGTTTGCTCAACCTTATAACCTGCATTTGATTTTAAGCATGTGCATGAATGCAGAACGCATTTAAAACGGAAATATAAATATCTGTATATACATATATTATAATGGGCGTGAGAAATTAACAGTCGTGTAATGTCATCGTAATTCATTTTGAATCGCTGATGCACGTGCGGCTTGAATCAGACATTAAATACTCGTGCTTTGAACGCAAATGTGTGTTTTTGTGTTGACTGTAATCATGGAGTGTGTTTAGCAGGGTGTTGTACTACTGACCCATGTTGAATGGCAAAAGCCTGAAGCAGAACAGCTATGGTTATTATGGTCACCACTCCCTCTTTCGCGCGCGACCAAGAAGTGTGTGGAGCGCATGCACGTGAGCGAGAGTTTCCCCTGCTGTCTAGCGATGCCAAGTCCGAGTCGTTTCAGGAATCGGCTCGTTTGAAGAATCGGTTCGAGAATACCATGACATCACTGCGTGCTCCCTGACTTTCCGGGATACAGCTGCGGCCTGAAGTTAACGAGAATTATTTATATTATTTATTCAATTATACATTAATTGTGTTTCATTAACATCTACCCCAACCCTCACAGTAATGTAAAATAGTAATTGTACCAAGTATTATTCATATTATTTATTAAATTACCCATTGAATTGTATTTTATTAACGTCTACCCCACCCAACCCTTAAATCTAACCCTCAGAGTAATGTAAAATATGCAGTGTCACAAAAATTATACTATAATGACGTGAGTATCCGCAGCTGTATCCCCTTCTAGACTTTACCGACTTTCCCGGCCCTCCAACGCGTTTAATAAGATATATAATTGCGATTTCTTTAACAATAAACACTAATATATGTTTTTTTTTTAATCTTATTATAAAAAGGACGGTAAATCAGTATGTTTATTATCAGTTAACACATTTTATCTGTATATCGCAGGACAGATTTAAAGGGACAGTTCACCTAAAAAAGAAAATTCTGTCATCATTTACTCAACCTTTACTTGTTTCAAACCTGTTTGACTTTCTTTCTTCTGTTATACACAAAAGAAGATATTTTGAAGTAAGCTGGAAAACTGTAACCATTGACCTCCATAGTATTTGTTTCTCCTACCATGAAAGTCAATGGTTACAGGTTTTCAGCCTTTTCAAAATATCTTCTTTAGTGTTCAACAGGAGAAAGAAACTCACCAAGGGTTTGAAACCACTAGAGGGAAAGTAAATAAGGAGTTTTTTTATTTTTATTTTGGCTGAACTGTCACTTTAAGGAACCATTCTGACTTTGCTTTTGTGTTTTTTGTTATATCGTATTACTGTAAATGTATAAAAGGTGTACCTTAGTATCTTAAAACAAACAGTTTCTTTAAAATTCCCATTAATATTTGTTGGTAAAGAATTGTATGCAAATTAATTCTAAATACATCATTAAAAGTCGACACACGTCATAGTGTTTGTAGCTGCATTTCTGCTTTCTTTTGATTCGCGAATCGCTCCGTGAACGAGTCCTTCATTCGACTCAAAAGAACGATTCTCCGCGGCCGGCGAGCTCTCGGCGCTCGTTTCATTGGTAAAGTGTGTGTTTGCCTCGAGCGAGTGTGTGAATCTGGGACAGAGTCTGTCACTATATCTGACATACTAACACTCACAGAAAGAGCACACAAGCAGCAGTAACTACTTTTACATGATGCAACCTTATTCATGATGTACTGTAATGCAGGATACGTTGACATTTGGTCATACATTGCTCACAACATTGCCAACATGTTACTTTGTGTAATACATGCTTCAGTCAATCAAATGTATGTGTTTATTTAAATCACAACTAATTTACTAATCAAACATATTTAAGTTTTAGTGTTTTGTGGCATATTTAGCGTATTTCGACGTACAGTATCGTCTGATTTGCTATTTTAGAGGTTACTGTAGGTCAAACTATACATCTAATTTGACATCTTTTAATGCTAAATGTAGATACAAACTGTCTTGTGAACACTTATGATGTCTATCGGTGCTCTAGATATGCTGGTTTCAGACAGTTGAATTAATATTTTTTTCTCACATAGACTGATTGGCGCGATTATGCATCCACAATGGTATGAACCGTTATAGGGGTGGCCAAATGTATATTTATATGATCTATTCCGGCAGCTAGCTCTCTGCAACTCTCACATGGTCGCCCACTGAAGCTAAGCAGGGCTGCGCCCGGTCAGTACCTGGATGGGAGACCACATGGGAAAGCTAGGTTGCTGCCGGAAGTGGTGTTAGTGAGACCAGCAGGGGGCGCTCAACCTGTGGTCTGTGTGGGTCCAAACGCCCCAGTACATTGATATGGACTCTATACTGCTCAGTGAGTGCCGTCTTTCGGATGAGACGTTAAACCGAGGTCCTGACTCTCTGTGGTCGTTAAAAATCCCAGGATGTCATTCGAAAAAGAGTAGGGGTTTAACCCCGGCATCCTGGCCAAATTTGCCCACTGGCCTTGGTCCATCATGGCCTCCTAACCATCCCCATATCATAATTGGCTTCATCACTCTGTCTCCTCTCCACCAATCAGCTGGTGTGTGGTGTGCGGTCTGGCGCAATATGGCTGCCGTCGCGTCATCCAGGTGGATGCTGCACAGTGGTGGTGGATGAGGAGATTCCCCCAATGTGTAAAAGCGCTTTGAGTGTCTAGAAAAGCGCTATATAAATGTAAGGAATTATTATTATTAAAATGCAGATCAGAGAGCGAACTTTTTTAATGAAATGTATTTGATTACTGGTTATATCACGATAAGAGCTGACCGGGACAAATATGCCTGGAGGAGAGGAGTGTGAGGAGAGTGCTTTGTCACTAAATGCTTCGAAAACTAAGGAGCTAATTATTAGTAGGGAAGGGCAGCCTATATGTCATCCAGTTATTATTGAGGGTCAACATGTTGAGATTGTAAACCGTTTTAAATACTTCGGGATTATTTTAGATAGTAGTTAAAATTTTGGTGAACACGCAGATTATATCTATAAGGCGGCAACACAGAGACTCTTTCTTTTAAGGAAATTAAATAGTGTTAATGTTAGTAAGGGTATTCTGAGGAAGGTTTATACCAGTCTGGTTGAAAGTATCATTTCCTATAATATTTCTTGCTGGTTCGGAAATCTTGGAGCTAGAAGCAAGTATAAACTTGCAAAGATTGTTAACACAGCTAGTAAGATCATAATGGACCCCCAGACGCAGCTTGTGGAACTGTATATAAACCAGACTAGACGGAAAGCTTCACAGATATTTCAGGACTCCACTCATCCTCTATATTATGAATTTGAAAAGCTTCCTTCTGGTAGACGATACAGAGTACTAATAATTTTTAAGAAATCTTTTATACCGTCTGCTATTACCATATTGATTAAATGACCATAAAGTAGTTTGTATGTTACTCTGTGGTTTCATAGCCAGGGTTGTGTGTTGGTAATCTGTGGTGTAGGAAGCTTTGTGTTTGTGTTCTGTGTTTTGTATTTGTGATGTTTGGGAGGCCAAAATTGAATTTCCACACGTGTGGACAATAAAGATTCATTCATTCATTCATTTATTTGAATTACATCCAATTTATTAATCAAGCATAAGTGTTTTGTGCCATATTTTGTATTATGATGTACAGTATCGTATGATTAGCTATTTTATACACTACTGTAGGTCAAAATATGCAAACTATGCATCTAATTTGACTTTACTTTTAGGCTATATGTAGAAACAAACAGATATTTTACAAGATAAGTGTCTTGTGAATGTTAATCGGTGCTCGGTTTCAGACTGTTGTATAATTGTTTTCTCGCGATTATATGCATTCACAATGGTATGAGCCATTAAAGGGGTGGTTCAATATATATTTATATTATCCACTATTTTTATTATTAACATTATTATTTAAAATACAGATCAGAGAGCAAACTTTTTTAATCAAATGTATGTATTGATTTTAAATGACATCCCAGCTGACACACGACATAACAGTTACGTAACATATTGGTTATTTTTGGTAATTTTGTGACTTACCAACAGACAACGTAACCACAACGTTGTATGCTGATAATTCCATTACCATCCCAATACCAAATCACAACGTTGTCAGTACATAACAAAATAACTAAGAACGTCCCAGACAGGTACTATATTAGTAATAACTTGGTAATTCCATGATTTACTGTCAACGTAACTGCAACGTCTTTAGCCCGTAATTTAGTTACCAGTACAGGTTGCCAGTGTGCTGTGCATTTTTAATGAAAAACGTACGTTTTAGTACCACACAACTTAACAGATAACATCACATATATATATATATATAAATTTTGGTGAAGGCGTCATTTTGATAAAATGTTATATGTTTACTGTATTTATGAAGAAATGAATTAACACTCCCAGCTAATCATCTGTATAACTGCAACGTATTTCGATGACCAAAGTTTCGTTGTGACAATGCAACTAATTACGTCGTGGAAAAGGGCAATTCCCAGTTACGTTGCTACAATGTAACTTCTCGACGTTGCCAGACACTTACCATAACATTTAGGTTTATTTTTGTACAGCAGAGAATTAGATACGATTTGTTGGTTCTGAGTAAATGTCCACTTAATGGCCCAAGCAAATTTTGATGACTCTGACTGAAGGTAAGAAGAATTTTGAGTATGAGTCCATCATTTAGAAAGTATTTCGCCTTTATGGGGCAAATGAGGACAAGTAATTGTCCGCCCTGAATATGACCAAATTGATACCAGTACATGACATTGTCACGACGCTGTGATTGCTAACTGGCCACGTCATGAAGTTACATTGTAACAACATAACTGGGAATTTCACTTTTCCGGTTGTCACAACAAAACTTTAGTTTCATCCAAAAAATTGCCTTTGACTTTTTGGTCATCAAAATACGTTGCAGTTACGTAACAATCACATATTATGGCTAGCTGGGCATCTAATTTTTTAATCAAACATATTTAAGTTTTCAGTGTTTTGAGGGATATTTGGTGTATTCTGACGTATAGTATCGTTTGATTAGCTATTTTAGACGTTACTGTAGGTCAAACTATACAAACTATGCATCTAATTTGACTTTACTTTTAGGCTAAATGTAAAAACATACAAATATTTCACAAGAAAAGTGTCTTGTGAACACTCACGTCCATCTAGATCTGGTTTTAAATGAATTATTATCTAGATTGGCACGATTATGTATTCATAATGGTATGAACCGATATAGGGGTGTATAGGGTCTATCATTTTAATTATTAATGTAATTATTAAAGATGCAGATCAGAGCAAACTATATCTCACTATTTAGATGGCTGACCCCCCCATACATCTTGTTTCAATGTCCTTCAGGAGGGATCAATCATTAATCAGGGTGGTCAATTCCACACAAACACCCCTGTAATTCGCTTAATTTCGTGCTGTGTGTTAGTTTAAATGCACAGTATTAATGCATCACCTCTGAAATACCTGTTTTTGTGCTTTTCTCCAGGGCGGTGGGTAAAACCTGCCTGCTGATCAGCTACACCACAAATGCCTTCCCCGGCGAGTACATCCCTACAGTGTGAGTATACTAAATAGTGTGCATCTGTTGGCATTTGGTTTTAAAACTGACATGAAACCCAATCATTTATATGCACATTAGAACAAAAATTAAGAGAGCACTTAAATTCTCTGGATTTACAGGATTTAATAGGTATGGGTTTGAGTAAAAGGTTCATATTGTTTATTTATGTAAAGGTCTGATAGCATTTAATTAAAATTCCAAAGAAAAATATTGAAATTTGTATTTTTTTTTTCAACTCATGGTTAATATTGATTTCTTTGGTTTAAATATTGTTGTTGTGTTGTCTAAAAATGTATATGAACGTGTCAAAATGTGACATATTTTTTGTGGTTTTGACCAATTGTCATTCTATGCTCTAAATGACATTTTTATATTATAAATTAGAAAGAAATGCCATCAGTAGTTTGCAGAACAAACCTTTCATTCATTCATTTTCTTTTCGGCTCAGTCCCTTTATTAATCTGAGGTCGCCACAGCGGAATGAACCGCCAACTTATCCACCATATGTTTTACGCAGCGGATGCCCTTCCAGCTGGAAACATCCACACACTCTCGTTCACACACATACACTACGGCCAATTTAGCTTACCCAATTCACCTATACCGCATGTCTTTGGACTTGTGGGGGAAACCGGAGCACCCGGAGGAAACCCACGCTAACACGGGGAGAACATGCAAAATCCACACAGAAACCCCAACTGACCCAGCTGAGGCTCGAACCAGCGACCTTCTTGCTGTGAGGCGACAGCGCTACCCACCGCGTAGCCCCGCAGAACAAACCTTAAACATTGAAAATCCAGACAAACATAATTTCCAAGTGGTCTCTATGTGTTTCTCAATCTTTATATGTAATTTAGAGAGAAAAATATGGAAAATTTGAAAATTTCTGAAACAAACCAGGAAAAAAAAAAAGTCTTTTATATTCTGAATACATTTTGATATATCAGACCTTTTTTTTGGATCATATAGTAAGCATACAGAGGAAAAACAGCACAATTTAATTTAGAGGCGCAAAAATATGCTTATATTTGCAGTATGAAGAGTAGAAATTTGACAGCTTGTAATAATGTACATTAATGTGAGATGTTTAAACAGATGGCGGCACGGTGGTTAGCACTGTCGCCTCACAGCAAGAAGGTCGCTGGTTTCGAGTCCCGGCTGGGTCAGTTGGAATTTCTGTGTGGAGTTTGCATGTTCTCCCCGTGTTGGCGTGGGTTTCCTCCGGGTGCTCCGGTTTCCCCCACAGTCCAAACACATGCGCTATAGGTGAATTGGATGAACTAAATTGGCCGTAGTGTATGAATGAGTGTGTATGGATGTTTTCTAGTACTGGGTTGCAGCAGGAAGGCCATCCGCTGTGTAAAACATATGCTGGATAAGTTGGCGGTTCATTCCGCTGTGGCGACCCCTGATGAATTAAGGGACTAAGCCGAAGGAAAATGAATGAATGAACATACAAAATATTATTTAGGCTTTTTTTTTTACTCGCTAAAAAGTCTAAACGTTCAATCAGATGACATATAGTGGATTGTGTGCAAGTTATTTTTATTAAGCAAATTGTTTATAATATTTTTAATGTAAAAGCTTTAGAAATTCACGTAACAAAGTAATATACTAGGTTCAATTTATATTCTTTTCAGCTGAAGTAATCAACAAACAGTTTAAACACGGCCCTCAATAAATGAAATCAATTTTGAACAATACAGAATAAAAGTTCATTTCTGTTTTTATTTAGTCAGCATTTATAAGTCTTAGTTGACTGTGATTTACTGCTGATCTGAGGTCTGTTGAAGAGCATGTGACAGCCTTGATTTACATTATAATAAGACAATTAGCTGACCATTCTAAAGATCTAATGAACTATAACTGATGCCTTGAAGAGGAAATATTCCAAACATGTGATCCGATGTTTCTTCATCTGTGTAAAGCTGCTTTGACACAATCTACAATTCATTATTCTGTCAGGAATGCCTCCACACTAGCTAGTTTTAAGACGATGTTAAAAACTCTTTTTTTTAAGATTGCACTCTTAGATTCTTGACTGTCTGATTGAAATGTGTTCATGATTGATTATTTCCTTGTGTTGAATCCTTGTATTTTATTGTCACTGTTGCTGTAGCGCTTTGGATTTTAGAAAGTCGCATTTAAAATAAAATTTATTCATTTTATTATTATGGGCGACATGGTGGCTCAGTGGTTAGCACTGTTGCCTCACAGCAAGAAGGTAGCTGGTTCGATTCCCGGCTGGGAATCGTTTGCATGTTCTCCCCGTGTTGGCGTGGGTTTTCCTCCGTGTGCTCCGGTTTCCCCCACAGTCCAAACACATGCGCTATAGGGGAATTGAATAAACTAAATTGGCCGTAGTGTATGACTGTGTATGAGAATGGGTGTGTGGGTGTTTCCCAGTACTGGGTTGCAGCTGGAAGGGCATCCGCTGTGTAAAACATATGCTGGATAAGTTGGCGGTTCATTACGCTGTGGCAACCCCTGATGAATAAAGGGAGTAAGCCGAAGGAAAATGAATGAATGAATTATTATTATTACATTGT
Organism: Danio jaintianensis; assembly: GCA_903798115.1. Lineage (NCBI taxonomy): Eukaryota > Metazoa > Chordata > Actinopteri > Cypriniformes > Danionidae > Danio > Danio jaintianensis. The sequence continues at coordinate 6,434,620 of CAIGQV010019950.1, read as the reverse complement.
ACAAGCGCAGTATAAATAAAGATGACTTCATTTAATGGCTCTTTTAAGTGTGGTGACTGACACATTTAATTTTGTTTTAAATCTTTTGCATTGTTTGATTAAGTGAATGTGCTTTTTGTTTTCAGGTTTGACAACTACTCTGCCAATGTGATGGTGGATGGTAAACCAGTCAACCTTGGCTTATGGGATACAGCAGGACAGGAGGATTATGACCGCCTCCGTCCACTCTCATACCCGCAGACGGTGCGTGATTTATAGGGGACCTATTTAGCCCCTTTTTACAAGATGTAAAATAAGTCTCTGACGAGTGTGTATGTGAATGTTTTATAACTCTTTGAAACTGCCCCTTTTAGGCTTTGATCCAAATTATGCTGTTTTGGTGACTGTCTTTAAATTCAAATGAGATTGTGCTCTTTTCAAAAGGGGGTGGAGCTACAAATGCCTATGTGTCAGCATAGTGGCAGATTAAAAACTCTAATGGAAGACGGCTGCTTCTCACTCAGGGCTGTTTATGCTAATGAGGGAGAGATGGTCACTAGTGGGCGGGGCTTTCCCTGTCTGATGACACGTACAAAAGGGAGAATGTCAATCAAAGTGTTTCTGCAGACTGTTTTTATCAAGTCTGATTATAAAAAATAGAATTAATTAATTGTTACCATTAGAAGCTGCTTATACTCACACACTGCTGCCACCCAACTGTGTTTAAACCCCTTATAAAAGTGATTTTTGCATAATACGTCTCCTTTAACACCATTTATCTGTTTAAAAATATGTTATCAACTAAAATGGGCTATTCGATTGCTGACACCTTCAAGAGCAAACATGTAATTTCACAATTATTCATTGAAATGTTCATAAAAACTGCTACCATAAAGTTTATATTTATTTGACATTTATTAAATTTAAAATTGTCAGAGATATATAAATAAGCAAACAGTAATTTGATGAAAAAATAACTGATTACTGAAAATTGAAAGCAGATTAATACTTAGGATTTGATTCTGTATAGTACTGTATATAGTAGTAAATATATATGTACATATAATTAGTGACTAAATTTCATCAATATTGTCACTTAAATTTTGTTCTTTTTCATAAAATGGCAATTGGTCAGAATAACAAAGTATTATTATTAATTCCTTTAAAGGTGCTGTATGTAAGTTTTTGACTCTTCTAAAGCATATAAATACCATAATATGTTTGCAGATATTTAAGAAACATGCTATGTGAACATTCTTGTTTATCTGGAAAACAATACTGCTTTGAAAATGTGCGTTACATGCCGGAACATCTGTCTTTGTTTTGGTTCTTTTAACCCGCCCACTGCCAGTTTAGCCAATTATATTTCAGCAGCCCGGGTTGCCTTGATGGAAAACAGCGTATTTCATTCATTCATTCATTCATTCATTCATTCAGAAAGGCTCTCAAAGCATGTGCTCGTGACCGAAATGCGACCTCCGGTGGACAGTAGCAGACTCCGAAATGAGACACAGATTCAGAGTTCCACATGCGGTTATTAATTAGAAAATAATATAAATATTACGAGCATAAACATTAGGTGAGCAGCTTACATTGTAACCCCGTGTCCTAACAACACACTACGTGACGAGATTTGCAGTGATAAGCAGTTTGGCTGTTTGCACCAGACGAAACACAACAGCCATTCAGAAGCACAGAATATGCACTCACTCACGAAATAGCAAGTTTTATAATCTAATTAATACATATTAAACCTCTTTAACATTATTAAAATGTAGATGCTGAATCACTGATATGTGCTGGTTTTAATTCACAGTTCTAAAGTTCAATTTCAGACGGTTTATTTTATTTTCAAGATCTGAGCTGAACTGTCTGCTGCTGCTTTCAGTAGTATGGCAATAAATGTAATGTAAAATGGCATTCAAACTCACATTATTAGCATTTAACACTGAATAAAGCACATGAGGTGTACCTGAGGTGATCATTGTCAGGTTTCTGTTGTTCAGCTGTGAGAAATAGAAGCCGTTTCTAAAATATCAATTCTTGGTGTTGGTTAGGACAAAAACTCCTTTTAATATGGAAAATATTCCTTCTATCGCGTGCCGTTGCTTTTATATTGAACACGATTTAAGTCAGCCTTTAGGCTCGACCGTCAGACTCGCTCCTGTTGGTCCTCAATCTGGCATCCTGCGCTTGCATGTTTTGATCCAGGAATGCAATACCTAGTTCAACCACTGGGTGTCAAACTTACATACTGCACCTTTAAATATTGATTAATATAATTGATAATTTTGATAATGATAATTTTTAGCTTGAACTTAGTTTAACCCCCCCAAAAAAATCTAATATACAAATTATTAAAAAGTAAATGGCCAAAAATGTATAAATGACTAAATGAAAAATAATTTGCAACCCTAATCTCATTTCTTTATCCTCTTTCTGTGCAGAAACAAGAGTTAAGCATCACTGAGATACTGTTAATTTATAAATATAATGAACAGTATCTCAGTGATGCTTAAAGAACTCTCATCTCTGCACAGAAAGAGGATAAGAAAACGAAACTAGGCTTGCAAATGTCATTAAAACAACTCATCGTCCTTCTGCTTTCTCTACAGGATGTGTTTTTAATATGCTTTTCTTTGGTGAGCCCAGCGTCCTTTGAAAACGTTCGTGCAAAGGTTGGTGCAACTCATTTATTGGTGTTTTTTGAAGAGAATAAAAAGCAAAATTTCTCTGATACACAAAAACATGTAAATAAGAGTAATGTTTTGTGCTGCAGTGGTACCCAGAGGTGCGGCATCACTGTCCCAACACACCCATCATCCTGGTGGGCACCAAACTGGATCTGCGTGATGATAAGGACACCATTGAGAGGCTGCGGGACAAAAAACTATCGCCCATCACTTACCCACAAGGCCTGGCAATGGCCCGCGAGATTGGTGCGTAGATACTTTTGTTTTTTAGCCCTCTTTCCGCCTCTTCCCTCTTTCCATTTAAGTGCATCTCTTGTGGACAGTTTAGATTTCGAGATTCTTCACTCTTATTTCATTTCACTCTACATCAGGGGCCGTATTCACAAAACTACTTAAAAGGAACACTTCACTTTTTGTTTGGGGGGGGACTTATTTTACAGCTTCGCTAGAGTTAAACTGAGTTTTACTACTTTTGAATCCAATCAGCCGATTTTTAAGTCTGGCTGGAGCACTTTTAGCTTAGCTAAAGAGTTTTGATCATTTTCTTTGTAACTCTTCTGTAGTTACATTGTGTACTAAGACACAGTGCCTGAAAAAAAGTCGCCAGATATGTAACTAGGTAACAGCGCTGCGTAATATCATTGCATCTGCTGCAATCATGGTACAGCAGCAAAGTTCCTTGATTATTACGCCAGAATGAGAGTATAGTTCCTAACTATTATGGCCTAGAAAATAGCAACTTTTCTTTTTCCATCGGTCTTAGTACGATTTAACTACAAAAGAGTCAAGCTTTATATGTAGGAAAAGGATCAAAACTCTTTTTTTGATATGTTTGAGCAAAATGCTAATGGTCTAATCCGATTCAATTATTTACGCTAAGCTAAACTAAGCTAATAATGTTCCTGCCAGCCTGGAGATTGGCTAAACGGATTCAAAAATGTGATTTATGAACAGCCACAGGAACAAATGTCCATCCGTTAGCGCAGGCGTGTTTCTATAATAAGTCAGTGGGCTGCTGGTTATGCTGTCATATGCTGGAGTGGAGTGGGACACACAAAGATGGCCATTGTGTTTCTGGTGGAGGTCTGGGGAAACATGGGGGAGGAGAAAGATGTTCAGAAAACAACAAGAGAGCCACCGTCAGCTGCTAGAGAAGGGCTCTTTGTGGCGTTAAAGGTTTTCTCAGAGTCTGCCAGAAACAGTAAACGCAAGGATTAATCCTAATGCAAGGATTTATCTTACTGATTTATTCACTACATACAGTAATTAGGTTCAAAAGTTGTTGTTCACTTTTAAATCTAAAATTGAAGTCCACATGAACCGGAAGCTGCGACCATTTTTTTTCTCGTATTGTGACGCAGTTCCTAGAGAAATGGAATATTAAGAGGGAGAAACAGTGGGTTTGGCTGTTGGGGAAAAAATATACAGGGTGGCTAATAATTCTGACTTCAACTGTATGTTCTTGTCTTTCTTCCGCAGGTGCTGTGAAGTATCTGGAGTGCTCGGCTCTAACTCAGCGTGGTCTAAAGACTGTATTTGACGAGGCCATCCGTGCTGTCCTCTGCCCTCCGCCTGTCAAAAAACGCGGCAAGCGCTGCACTCTCTTCTGAGTTACAAAGGCGACGACAATTCCCGGCACCTCCACACAAACTACAATATTTTTAATCAGCCTCTTGGAAAATATATTGTACTACTCTTACAGGTTGGGTGACAGCCGTCCATGAAGTTCTAATGCACATTACATGTATATGAACCATTGGCTAGACGCGTCCAGGCGGAGGGAAACCTTGTGGTAGATGGCTTCAGTTTTTTTTCCGCAGCCCAGAGACGTAATATTTCATTTCATATCGTTTATATGAGAAGTTTTAGTGGTGCGGTGTAATAGTTGACATACTGTAAGGAAGTGTTTCTTGGTGTTGTAAAGGAAGCGTGTCTAAGGAGTGGGAAAGTAATGTCGGTTCTTGTACAAAGCTAACCATACGCAGTATTAGCATTGCTGGATGTCGTTAAAGTCAACATGAAATAGCATTCGCGATACATTTTATATCCATAAAATACAACGAGATGTTTGGTGACAACTGTATGCTCTAAGAATGTTTTGATAACATTTCGAGTAAGTTATGAAAGAAGAATATTCTCTGATTGTTCAAAATGAAAAATTGTTGAAGCTGCATCCGAAATTGCGTACTATTTGTCGATCTGATCCGGTAAACTAATGAATGAACAGCTCAATGCAGCGGATTATAACGAAAAATAATGGTTCGTTTTTATATTTTTAACTAGTCATTTTTCGTCGACAATAATGTGCTGTTAATAGTTAAAGTTACGTCACTTGCGCACATTGTCACGTTATTTGCGCAGAGGACCTGTCATCTTATTGTTTGTGCCAAGCTATAGTCAACAAACATTTTTCGCCCTTATTTTCGTTAATTAGCAACATTATTGGTCTAAGTATTACTTAAATGGGTGTGCTTTTTCAATATTATGATGAAGAATACAGTACGAATACATTTGATGTTTATCTATAGAACAGTGCTTGACGCAAACCGAAAATGGACAATTCTGCTGCGCTAGTATCGTGACTACATTTTTCGCATTCTGATCCGCTAATCTAATGAATGAACAGCTCAATGCAGCGATTATAACAAGAAAATAATAGTTTGTTTTTATATTTTTGACTAGTCTATTTTCTTTAACACTAATGGGGTGGTGTTCTTTCATTAGATGAGTGGAGCAGAGCATGCGCATAATTAGTTAAGTTGCGTTATTTGTGCACATTAAGTCACGTTACTTCAAACATTCGGTGAACAATTCTTATAATTACGCGTTTATGCTAACTTTACTAAAAAGTGCAAAGCTTTAAATGAACGATGTATTAATCATTGTTAATTTTATAGACAAAAATGGCTTGATGCAAACCGAAAATTGACAATTCTGCTGCGCTAGTATCGTGACTACATTTTTCACACTCTGATCCGCTAATCGAATGAATGAACAGCTCAATGGAGCGGATTATAACAAGAAAATAATGGTTAGTTTTTATATTTTTGACTAGTCTTTTTTTTTTTCAACACTAATGGGGTGGTGTCTCATTAGATGAGCGGATCAGAGCGCGTGCATTAATAGTTAATGTACGTTACTTGCGCATGCTAATTTTACTAAAAAGTACATAGCTTCGAACAAACATTGTATTAATCAATGTTAATATTATAGTCCAAAATGGCTCGACGCAAACCGAAAATTGACAAGCCTACTGCGCTAGTATCGTGACTAAATTTTGCGCAATCTGATCCGCTAATCTAATAAATAAACAGCGCAATGCAGTGGATTATAACAAAAAATAATGGTTCGTTTTTATATTTTTGACGTCATTTTTTGTCGACAATAATGTGCTGTTAATAGTTATTAAGTTAAATTAATAATTATTAAGTTACGTTACTTGCGCACATGAAGTGACGTTATTTGCGCAGAGGACCTGTCATCTTATTGTTTGTGTCAAGCTATAGGCAACAAACATTTTTCGCCCTTATTTTCGTTGACGAAATTAGCAACGTTATTGGTCAAAGCATTACTTAAATGGGTGTGCTTTTTCAATATTAGAACGAAGATTAGTTTGATGTACGAATACACAGATATTTATAAGTAGAACAGTGCGCATCGCTGAATCACTTAAACAGTGTCCGTTTATTTCATTTTGACTTTAAAGCCTCATGTAGTGATGAACACTAGATGTTTTCTTCTTCTCGATGCTAATTTAGCCATTCAAAACGCACTGGAGGAGAAGGAAGCTGTGAAACTCGCACATTGTCTCTCTACTGTAATATCGATATAAACTAATTTATAAAGTTAGCGAAAACACTTTTTGGATTTCGTTCTTTTCTAGTTTTTGTTTTCATGTATGGATAAACCACTTTAATCCTGATCTGTGATGAAGGGTTTAACGGTACAGCTTCACAATCCAAAATCTCCAAGCTCTGTTTGAACAAATGCCCATTATTAGGTGTGTGCGAGTGACTTGCATGCCGCAAAACGAAGCCTGAATGTGTCTTTAAGCGAAGGACATGCATGGGCATTTGTTCTTGATCTCTCCCTCTTTGGAAACCTTGTGAATCTGTGTCTGCATGTGGTGTGAGTGTGATGTGGTTGGCTGTCGAGTGTGAGCTTCAAAAAAAACAAAACTGTGTCCTGCATCAGTGCTACAGCACTTCCTTTCTCTCATGTAAGTTTGTAAATAACTCTCAAAATGGACAAAAAAAAAAAGATCTTCACAGCTGCCAAAAGACATTTCCATGATGTAAGATAGTATATTTACAAAACAAAAAAATGTTTTAGATGAGGAATGCATCAATTAATAAATCTATTCATGTTTTACCCATATCCTTTTGTGACTCATTGCTTTAATAAAATTGTCATCATTAAATAAAATGATTGTGCGTTATATTGCAAAAAATTTAAGTTGGCTTTTAAGCTGTTTATACAGTATAATAATCAAATTTTTAACATTTAGTGCTTTACATTTACTGTACATTTAAATCCATTTTTATTTGTCAGATTAGGGCTAATAATAATAATAATTCATTCATTCATTCATTCATTTTCTTTTCGGCTTAGTCCCTTTATTAATCTGAGGTCGCCACTTATCCAGCATATGTTTTACGCACGGATGCCCTTCCAGTTGCAACCCATCACTGGGAAACATCTATACACATTCATTCACACACGTACACTACGGACAATTTAGCTTACCCAATTCCCCTATAGCGCATGTGTTTGGACTGTCGGGGAAACCGGAGCACCCGGAGGAAACCCACACCAACACGGGGAGAACATGCAAACTCCACACAGAAATGCCAACTGACCCAGCCGAGGCTCGAACCAGTGGCCTTGTTGCTGTGAGGCGATCGTGCTACCCACTGCGCCACCGTGCAGCCCCAATAATAATAATAAAGTAGTAGTATAGCAGATTTTTGGTTTGTAATTTTACCCGTTTATGCTAAAATTGCTAAAAAGCACATAGCTTCAAACGAACATTGTATTAATCATTGTTAATTTTATCGACAAAAATGACTTGACGCAAACCGAAAATTGACAATTCTGCTGCGCTAGTATCGTGACTACATTTTTCGCATTCTGATCCGCTCATCTAATGAATGAACAGCTCAATGCAGCGATTATAACAAGAAAATAATGGTTAGTTTTTAAATTTTTAACTAGTCATTTTTCATCAACAATTATGCGCTATTAATAGTTATTAAGTTACGTCACTTGCGCACATTGTCACGTTGTTTGCGCAGAGGACCTGTCATCTTATAGTTTGTCAAGCTATTAAGTCAAGTTTGTGCAACTTTATTCACATACACATTAGATATGCTCATATATAAAGCAATATATTAATCATATAGCCAATCACAACTGCTTAATTTAAAAACTATATAATCAGTACATAACAAATATCTGACTTAATATGCATACATCAGTATACTCATGCACAGCAATACTAAAGAAAGGTAATATATTTACAATACGAAATTAACAAAATATCTTCATTAAACAATATATTTACTTAATATTCTATTTGTTTTGTCATAAAAGATAAATCTATCATTTTGATCCAATACAATATATTTTTGGCAATATATATAGTACTATAAAACAAACCTTAACTGCGTGATGTTTATATTGTCTGAAATGTAATTATATTATATTATATTATATTATCATGCAGCTCTAATCTGCTAAATTGAACAATAAGGCATGAAGATATTAATATCGATATTTTTTAGAAGCATTAAAATCACAATTGCTCTGCCTTAAAACAATGTGTACTTGTATTAAAAATTAAACTGACTTGATTAAAAGTACAAAATGTGGTCAGGAAAATATAAGAGGAACGTTCACTCAAAATTAATGGCATGTTTTCATTTTTGGGTGAATTATCCCTTGAATTATGTCGTGTTATATTGTAAAATAATGCATGAGTGTCTGACCTCAACTGGATGTAGTAATATTGCAGTGCAGAAAATGCACTGTATTTTCATGACAGCAGGAACTGTCTAGAAGAGACCGTCACACTTTCATGAGGAGCAGGGGCAGATTTAACCAATAAGCGAGTTAAGCGGCCGCTTAGGGCCCCACTAAATCTGGGGCCCCCCAATAAATATCTAAAAGTATAAATTATACCTATAAACTATATATAACATTGTTTTCTACAATACTTTTTTATGGTGAGAGTCAAACAAATACAATTTTAACGTAATTAAATATTATTTAGTATACAATCTCTCTGCTCCCAGCTCTCTGTTCCTAGCTCTGTCTGTCAATGGATCACCAGCTT
>CAIGQV010019950.1:6392119-6414022 GCA_903798115.1 Danio jaintianensis | reverse complement strand
ATTGAGACCAGCAAAACCAGCATTGAGACCAGCAAAACCAGCATTGAAACCAGCAAAACCAGCATTGAAACAAGCAAGACCAGCTTACCAGCATCAAAACATACCTTACCAGCATATGCTGTTTTTTTTCAGCAGGGAAGCTCGTGAAATCAGAGTTTACAAAACCGTTTTCAGTTATACATTCATGTTTTGGTACCCAAAATGTAGACTTTCTGACTGTACAATATTTTTGCACCATGTCTTGTAAATTTAACAGCCACACAGTTTTTATTTTTATAATAATTCATATGTAAATATTTAGATTATTTTTGTACAATACAGTTTGTAAAGTAGCCTAATATTGTCTGTCCTTTAGTGGATAGTGTATTATATATGAGACCCATTTCCAGCTCCTATACTTTCAAAATCTTTCTGCAGAAATTCAGATTTTTACAAAATTCTGCACAGAAATAATAATAATAAAAATAAATAAATGATCCAGAGATTTTGTCTGGCCCTGCTTATAACTGGTCTGAACTTGTTAAATACTGTGGTTTTATATTACAATTAACGCACAATACATTATGAAAACAAACAATTATTATTATTATTTTGTGTGTGTGTACTGCACATTGATTGCCAGTTGTACAACCATTACCACTACAAATACTGCGGTTAAACTATGATCGGTGTAACAAAGCCATAGCTGATTTGATTGTTACCATGTTTTTATTATCATTACTTCCAGTTAAACCATGGTAAATTCTCAGAAGGGAAAATTAGAACTAAATATCCAATGCGTACAAAATAAAAGGCACATAACAACGCACACAAAACATCTATAAAACACAGGTCATATTGTAGCAAATAAATTATAATTAAAACACCTAATAAAGTGGCTGGTGATTGTATGCTACATCCTATGAACTGCCCGAAGCCGTTTTGGGTTTAAATGAATTATGCATACACGTACATCTGCATAATAAATAAATTTTTATTAAAATCAAAATCATACTTTACAACCTTATCAGTTCGTCAGACAAAAAAAAAACAACGAAAATCTGAGGTGCAAAAAGAACAGTCAGTAATAGCATTTGGTAGTGTCAACAGAGAGCAGGCACGTTCAGAAACATTAGGAAAAAGAGACAGTTTTGGCATGTTTACGCAAACCACTGGCCTGCAGTGAGGAAAGTGTTTGTGCAAATATCAGAAGGATCATTTCAACACTTGTTTCCAATCTTTCAATGGAAATAATTTAAATGTTAAAAATTTTATTGGGAACCACAAAAAGCAATGGATGAATTAGCAAGATTTGGACTGATGCTTTTTGGTCTGTATATCTTCAATCCAGTCTTAAAGGGATAGTTCACCCAAAACTTCAAATTACATCACAATTTACACACCTTTTACACTGCAGGGTTCCACACAACTCATTCATGTTGTCCCAACACTCATCATTTAAGCTTAATAAATTTAAGTGGATTGAACATAAAACAATTAGTTGTCCCAAAAAACTCCAGAATTGTGTTGTTTCAGCTCATTTTAAATAAGCAGATTGAACAAGCGTTTTAAGTGTACTTGTTCCAAACCTGTTTGACTTAATTCTGTTGAACACAAAAGGAGATATTCTGAAGAATGCTTGAAACATTGACTTCCATAGTATTTTTTTTTGTCTACTATGAATGTCAATGGCTACAGGCTTTCAGCATTCTTCAAAATATCTTCTTTTATGTTTAACAGAAAAACAAAAGAAACTCATAAAGGTTTGAAACCGAGTAAATAGTGCATTTTCCATTTTGGGTATTAAACTATCCCTTTTATACTTGACGCCAACCTGTAAATCTAGAGACATACCGAGTGCAAATGGCCTTCTGGATACACAAAACACAATCAGAGAAGAACATGCTGAGAAACATCGGCAGTAGATGAGCTGGGCTGCATAAATCTTGAAAACAAAATACTAAAAAGATGCATCAATGCTGTTTTCTTCATCCTTGGAGACGTTGCAGATCATCGCACACAAATCTAAAGGGCCGTGCTGGACATATTTATGGCCTTTAAGGAAAAGGACAACTCAATAAAGATGATGTCAAAGCCACAAAAAATGTGGATAGAACCATTTCAATAAAAAAAAATATTGCGCAATCCTTTCGAAATGCTCTTACGAAAGGGACTCGCTTTATGTAAATCACTTGGCAATTCTCAGAACGCAGTATTTCAAGAGGAAAAAAGTGACAGGCACCCTGTTTCACCATTCAAAAGTACCAGATACAATGAAAACAATATTTTTCTTGCTTAATATATTTGTCTTGTTCCCCATTATAAATACCACAAATCTTAAATCGCCTTACATCTACATGAGCAGCAGATGACTTCAAACATAAGTCAAAGTTTGTGTTAAAAACAAGAGAAAACATCAATGTTAATGAATGAAAACTAACTGAAAGATGCTTTAAGATATGTTCTACTTCTGCACAAGTAAATGTATCTTGGTTTAAGAATGTTTAGATATTTGTTCTGGCAAAGAAGATACTTGCGTTGCTTGCTTGTTAACAACCTTTACAACCTGTGCTCAGTTATTCTGCCTGTTACTTTGGTATAGAAAGTGTTGTGGAAAGTATGAGAGAGTTGATGCTCCACGATGATGCATTCGTATACCAGACGTCAATGGCGAGTCCTGCGTGGGCACCACTCGGTGTCTGGGTAGAGCTGGCAGTGAACCGTTTTAAACCTGAAAACATATTGGTTTCTTAATACAGCACTGAAATGATACATGTGTGTTTTAAAACTGTAAACTAAAATTGTGAAGTGAGAAACCAAAAGAGGGCGGAGCTACAGATGCCTGTGTGTCAGCATAGTGGCAGATTCAAAAAACAAGACTAACGTCCTATGCTAATTAGGGAGAGATCGTGACTAGTGGGTGGGGCTTTCCCCCTTTGATGATACATACAAAGGAAGAATGTCAATCAATGCGTTTCTGCAGACTGCTTTTATCAAGTGTGATTATAAAAAATAAAACGTAATAATGCAGCATTTAGGATTGACAACTTGTGGTTGAACTAGGTATTGCAGTCCAAATTCAAAATATTGGAGACGACGACTCGACGAAAGTTGCCAGATAGACGACATAAACAGTCAGCATTCCTGGAGATCGAGCCCTAAAACGTAAGTTAATTAGCTAATTTTTACTTTTGTAATATTTGTTTTTTTGCTGATTAAAAACCACCTCATGTATTTTTTAAGAACTCTGAATCGGTGTCTCATTTCAGAGGCTGCTACTGTCCTCTTGGTCGCATTTTCAGCCGCGCCTGTATATACTGAGGGAGCCTTCATGACTGAAACGAATGCATTGTTTTCTCCAACAAGGCAACGAGAGGTGGTGAAATATAATTGGTTAAACTGGCAGTGAGCTGGTTATACAGACCAAAACAAAGACTGATATATTAATGCATTTAGCAAGAATGCATTAAACTGATTAAAGTCAATTATAACGTTAACAAATATATTTCTTTAAATTGTACCGTGAAGGGTCTTCAGCCAATGAAAACGCTCCTCCAACACTGACCACATTCCTCCTATTCTCAAATCCACCATAACTGAGGGTCACCTGTGGAGGAAACGCAAAAAAACTAAGATTTCTCAACCAGAACAGGCATCATGGGATTAGAGTAGACAAGTATTTTGCGTTTATAACCCTAACCAATCTAAACAAATCTACAGTATCGCTATAACTCCTTCTGCAGCACATCTGTAATAATGTTAGCGTTATTACTCTGTGTCTGTCAGTGCTCTGACCTGTCGCAGTATGTTTTCTGCAGGCAGTCTCTGCAGGTTCTCCAGGTGTGAGTGAAACAGGCCTGTGTGCGTCAGAGGAACCTCCAGCAGCGCTTCGATGATGTAGCCGATCGTACAGTCGTCCGGCAGACGGATCTTCTCTGCCGTCGTGATGAAGTTTCCAAGACTGCGAGACCGAAAGAAACCCGATTTTTGGTTTCAAACTGCATTTTATATATGCTGAGAATAACTGTAGTGCAGGGACTCTTCTTGCACCTTTTCCAAAGCCAAATTTAAGCACTTTCCAGGTGCATTTTCAAACGTTTGCAGAACTTTACAAGTATGGCAAATTGTATATATACACATACTTCATCACATGTTAATATACAGTATTTTAGGAAACAAATAATGGTGGCATGATCCCCCCGAAAGCTCAACATTAAATTACTGTCATTTACTCTCTTAATTGTCATTTACATGCATCTTAAATGTGTACATTTATTTTTATTTTAAAGGCCACAGATGCACAGACTCCAGAGTATATGCAAAAGCAAATAGGTTTATTTTATTGCGTTTAAATATTCAGTTATTATTATCTATTTAGTATGATTCATTAATTAGAAAGCAACTTAGTTTAGATTCCAGCTGTGGGATGATATGCATTTGCATTGCATTTACATTTAGTCATTTAGCAGATGCTTTTGTCCAATGTGACTTACAATTGAGGAGGCATTCAGTGATTCACCAAGAAGAGGCAATACACACAACAAGTGCAAATTAAATAAAGGAACTATTAGTGCTCAGGAAATTAAGTACTAAAGAAAGGAGGGGGAGGTGTTATTTAATTTTTTAAATAGAGAGAAGAGTGTTTCTACAGGTGGTTTGTCAAGCCCACTCACCTATGTGAAGCACACTTTATAAATGCACAATGTTGTTTTTTTTCTTTGCTATGGAGTGATTATGCTATGCTACCACGACATATTGCATATACGATTACGTCAGTACGATCTATTACGTATATCAGTATGATCTATTACTGAACAGATACCGAATCATCCACGTTTGCATTGGAGTGCACGGAAGAAACAATTAATTTTGACACCTCTAGTTCACACAGTCTCAGAGCATTATAAGAGTAATCTCACCTCGCCCATGGACTCATTTTGAGCGCTAAACCTCGACTGATGCAGAAACCAGCTCCGCCAGTGGCAAACCAGAACTTCACTGACACCTGCAGAACACACACAACATTAATACAATACAAGCTTAAAGGAATAGTTCACCCAAAAATGAAAATGTACTCTCCATCTAGTGGTTTCAAAACTTTGACTTTCTTTATTCTGTTGGAGAGAGCTGAAAAAAAACTGTAACCATTGACTTCCATAGTAGGAACAACAAATATTATGGATGTCAATGGTCAAAATATCTTCTTTTGGGTTTAACTGAAGAAAAAAAAACTCAAAGATCTGAAACAAGCAAAGGACGAGTAAATGATGACAGCATTTTTTATTTTTGGGTGAACTACCCCTTTAATCTTTTGTCCTGTCATTTCTTTGCAGAGAAAGCAGAAGAGGAGCTCACCGATCCGTCGCTCTTGACTCTCTCTGCGGCCTCTATAGGATGATCCAAGCTGGGTCGGCCCAAATACACATCCTGTGTGTGGGAATATGAAGACAGCAGCTCCAGCAGACTGGGCAGGATCACATAGTTATCATCATCCACGTGACAAAACCACCTAAAAAACATCAGACGGACAGAGAGAAAAAAAAAAATAAAAAACACTGTAAAAGTCAGCTTTATTGCCACATGTACAGACACAGAGAATTGAAATTGCGATTTGATATTATGAATGGAAATTACATCAAACCCTGGGTGCATACAAATAACAAAAACACTACAAGAAGAATGTGAATATACAATAAATATACATACAAAAATAAAAAATATGAAAATACAGAAATAAAAATACCAAAAATAGTAGATGCAAATAAAGACACATAGCAGGTAGAGTGCAAATAAGTGACAGCAGCATAACGAGCTGTGTTTAACATCTAAAAATCAATGGAAGTGAATGAGACAAGAAAAAAAGATTGCAATGGCTGCGCCCGCTCGTACATCAAGAATAAACTCAATATACTATGAATAAATGCATCATTAGTACACTGAGTGAGAATGTGATGAACTCAACTTTTTCTGTGACTCGATGAACTTGTCATACTCCACAGACATCTTGCAGCACAGGGCTTGCCGTGTGTGAGCCGCCGAGCAGTTGGTGTTGATGATGTTCAGCCCTTGAGGAGACAATGACATGATGACCATGACACAACTGACGGATTTATGATTTATAATATATATCAGAGGGCATATTACAGAAAGATCTCGGCTGCGTCTGAAAGCCTAGAGAGTTGACTTGTTGCCTTACCGCCCAATTAGGTTTGTGCATGAAGGCACCTCGAAAAATTGATTTCTGAGACATCATAATGATTTAAATCACATACAATAACATAGAGAAAGCTTTGGTGATAACTAGACCCACACGGAATATGACCTGGATTTTTAGCCCATCTCTGAGTCTATTTATTTACCCAAGTAAATGTGTGCAAATTTATATTTATTCAGTTTTTAAATTCATTTCAGTAATATTATTGACTAATATGAAAATGTTCATTTTGATTTATTTACAATACAGTTTGTAAAGTCATATTTTCTGTCTTTTAGTAGAAATATTATATGATAGACTTGCTTTGTTTACCAAAATAAGTGGATCTAATTGGATTTGCATTGTAAACAATAAATAGAAGTTAAAAAGGATTTTCTTTTTATTTCGTATATTACGTTTTTAATTAGGATAAACCCAAAATCATTCCACATGAATCTGCAGATTTTTAAAAAAATTCTGAGCAGGGGCTTTTTTTTTTTAAGGGCTTTTAGATGCTTTTATCTTTATTTTAAAAAATGGTTTTATAAATAAACAAGAGCTCTGAGACACTACCTGCTTTCAGCCGGAGCTCCTTGTCCTCCCCATCAGTGAAGATAAACGTCTGAAAGAGAGCAAGTCAGTACAGGAGTTTGAGATGAAGTGAGAAGGCTTAATAATATTTAAAAATATATATGTATAACACAGAAAACCTGTAAACATTTGATTTCCTTAGTAAGAAAAACAAATGGACATCTGTGTTTCTAGTTTTCTTCAAAATATCTTCTTTTGTGTTTAACAGAAGAAAGAAACTCACAAAGGTTTAAAGGAAGTAAAGAAGGTGTGTAAATGATGACAGAATTTTCATTTTGGGGTGAACGATCACTTTAAGGGACAATTCACAATATAAAGTAGTCAACGTTTGATCAAAATGGGTTTTGTTCAATAGTTTTAGGACAGGTTTGATAAAAGTTTTTCTTTTTGATCCACTTCAAATGTTGACCGCTGTATAACCTTATTAGGCCTGTCATGATATCTATTTTTTGTTGTAGGATATATTGCACCAAAATATATTGCGATAAACGATATTGTTGTCATTTTAAGACCATTTTATGACACTATATATTACAATATAATGCCAGAATGACAATATAATAGTATCACAATGCAAGTACACTCTTGCAAAGAACACATCATATTTTATTCTTAAGAATATTTCATTTAATTATAGTCAATTTAATAATCAGGCATTGGCATCATAATGTGAAAACGCATATCCTAAATAATAATAATAAATGTTAACAAAAAGTGCAAGATAAAAAGTAACAGAGGCTGCGATATCTGCTACCAGATCTATTTTCAGCTGTCAGACACCCACATGAAGAAATACTATAGTGTTTTTTTAACCATACTGACACTGACACCTCCAATAGAGATAGAGATGTTGCACAATCAGCTAAAGTGTTGCTAGAATTGGTCTTTATGTATGGGCGACATATACTGCATCACCAAAAATGATTGAGGTCATGTCCATGCGATAAGTCGATATATTGATTATTTCGACAGGCCTAAACATTATGCAAAAAAAGAAATCTTGGTATTTTCAAACACTTGGTAAATCTCCTGAACAAAGCCACTTTGAGAATATCTGGGACTGTTTTTGTCTGGATTTAGGATTAAAGCTTTTCACTCAAGACTTACTGCAACATGACCAACAAACTTGTTTAATAAAAAAATCTAGTAAATTCCCCAACAATTTAGAACAAAACAACAGTGAAAAATCCCATATTCAAGTCAAAAGTCACATGAGGAAAGAGGAGTGTGGACTTGGTCCCAAAGTCTGCGGATTGCAAATCTAATAGGGAAAGAATGTTTCTTCTGGCATGAGCTGGCACTTACCAAACACACACAATCCAGCTTTACGAGCAAAGCAGAGTGCTTGAAATTTCTCCTGGGCATTTTGGCCCTGTTGTGCAATGGCAAAACAATGGTTCTGTGCTGCTTTTACAGGTTAAGTCAATCTTGGGGCCCTTCTGGGCTCCACACGCAGCCCTCTGGAGAGAGGCCTCAGTAAGGGGCATTGTCTACCACACTGGCGCCTTTGGCAGCAAGGTTATTTTAGTAAACAAAAACTAAAACTAAGGCTGCGTCTGAAATAGCATACTTCAATACTATATAGTATGTTAAAAACACTATGCAGTATGTTCATAGTATTTAAAAAAAACAAAAACCAGTATGCGAGAAGCAACCGGATGACCTACTACTTTTGGCAAGATTCTGAAGTGCACATCCGACAGACGCTACGCTTACCAATGATGCACTACAAGAGAATTCATGAATGGGAGTGCAATGCAATGCAACTGATGCAGGTAGGTCACATGATAATGACTAATGGCGGATGTAGTACGTCCGAGTTCCATTCATACTACTTACATTCATACTATATAGAATGCACTTTTCTAACGGTTGTGTAGTAAATGTACATTCAAATGTTGTACATACTCGAGTAGTATGCGATTTCAGACGCAGCCCAGGACTAAATTGACATTTTCACAACTAATATAATAAAAAAATGTAATTAAATCTAAAAATTTACAATAAACGATAAAATAAAACCAAACAAAACTAACAACATAGAAAACTGAACTGAAATAATATAA
Organism: Danio jaintianensis; assembly: GCA_903798115.1. Lineage (NCBI taxonomy): Eukaryota > Metazoa > Chordata > Actinopteri > Cypriniformes > Danionidae > Danio > Danio jaintianensis. The sequence goes on along the minus strand of CAIGQV010019950.1, from coordinate 6,405,193 downwards.
TAATTAGCAAAAATAATCATTTTCAGAATTCGTTTGCACTCGGAAAATCTGACCTGTGGCTGTTTATAGAAACACCAGTAGATGGCGGCAAATACATGTCACAAAAAACATCTTTTCCAAAAAAAAAATTTTTTATACAAACAAACCATGTGTCCTATTTTTTCAACTTAAATTTAAACTCGGCATGTTTAAGTACATACATGACCATATTTGTCTGAATTCTTCACAATTTTTACTTTTATTCGTTGCATTTGTGTGGTTTTGGATTCATTGTTTGTTCAAACAATTATTTCATTTTTATTTCTAAGAGCTTTGCACAATGTAAGCTGTGCAAACACTAAACTTTGCTCTGGTCGACAATAATATAAAATAATAAAATAATCTGCCAATGGGGAAAACAAAACAATCCTGTTTGTCGTTTTGACATACCATTATTTTGCTTACCTCATTGGCAGATTATTTGCTTGTTTTAAGGTAAAACTCACTTAATTTTGACTTATTACTTCTGAAAACAAGACAATATTTTTTTGGCTGTCTAGAAAAGGCTTCTTGATTTAAGAATTTTTAGATGTTTGGACTAGAGAAAAAATAAATTAATTAATTAATAAAAAAAAACACATTTTTTGCATTTTCTGTGTTGGTTTTCGACCAAGTGCATCTACAACTTTTGGATTTATCCCAGAATTTTCATCCTTAATTCTAACAGCATTCATAATGCAAAAGAACGCATTTGTTATGTGTTAGGAGTTTCACCTTTAGTAGCAGGTGCAAGAACAACAACAACTTTGAATTTGTAGTATATAAAACACTTCCCACCTGCTCCTTCGCTCTGGACACCCAGGTCTGGGACAGGAGCTGCAATCTGGACTTGTGATATTTCCTGGTGGTCTTTACAGCAATGAAAATGTCTCTTAGGTCCAGGAAGTCTTTGGAGCGTGAGTTCTCAATCTTCTGCAGGTTATCAGGTGAAAATGTTTGAGTAAAACTACCACCCCTGGTATCTTCATTTGGTCTGTAGAGAGAGTTTTTGAGTGGGTGTTTGGCGGGTTTTGCATGGGGTCGTGGTTGAGGCAGATCCGCCTGACGCTGTGGAGGTTGTAAGGAGGGAATAAGCAGCACCAGTAGAGCACAGAATGCGAGGGAAAGCAGAAAGCAGGTTTTGTTGGTGCCGACATGGGATAAGTGCATTCTTCCAGTGCTGAATGCCAGCTCAACCGCCCGCGCCTGCCTGACTCACTGCTTCAGAGCCCATCTTCAGTGCATCACTCTGCAAAAACACACACATGCAAATCAATACACTCATCTATATCATCTTAAATTCAACTCTTCAATATAATAAAATAAAACCAATAAATAATATATATTAAATATATTGCTTTTAAATTAAAAATTTAAATAAATATATGTTATTTTTAAATAGTTTTCACTTAAAGAATGTACTAAAATAAAGAAAAAGCACCAAAATTAAAAGAAAACAAATATTAATATAAAAAAATATAATATAAAATAATACAAAATATAAAAATTAAAACTCAGAATAATAACTATATATATATATAATCTCAGTGATGCTAAAACAACACTGATAATTAATAAATTACCATAGTAAATTTACATTTTTAACATTACATTTAACATTAAAAACAAATACCTAAAACTGAAATCTTACAGATGGATTTCTTGTGAAATGTAAAATAAAATAAAATATACTTAAAAATAATAAAATACACTTGAAAATTATTTAAATACACTTTAATTATCAAAAAAATAATATAATGCATAAAATAATAATATTACAAGATCAATATTTTAAAAAACATGTTAGCTAGATGCTAAAAATGTATGCTTTTTCATTCGGTTTAACCTGATATACAAAAAAAACCTAAACTTAAATACACATGAATAAAACAAACAAAAATAAATAAAAATCCATTTCAGAGCGGAAGCAAATGGTTCACCAAAACGGTTTTATCAATGGATTAACTACTACAGATAATTGGTTATCTTAAGGCAAACAATGTGCGCAAGTGAAATAAACAATGTAAATTTAGATTTCATATGAACTTTAAAGTTAAACCAAAAATTCTCAATATCAATAAAAACTATAATAGCAGCTAAATGATACTAAAATAACCCGAAAACAGTCTGCCAGGCTCTTTTTGTGCATTCAAACATACTTTCTTTTATTCCCCCTAAAGCGCACTGTGCAATCCAATTAAAGCATATGCATTGAGTTTCACTTTGGCAATGGAAAGCATCTGTCAACCTTAATAACAGCCTTTGCCATCAATGCGAGTCATTTCCGGTTTTCTATTTTCAGAGCTGAAATGATACCTCAAGCAGTCGCAGATGGGGAAGCTGAAGACTGCTGTGCCAGAATCAAATCATATTCATAATTCAAAAGATCAGCTGATAACTACATTAAATGTGACGGCGTTAGGGCTGCACAATATATCGTTTCAGCATCGACATCGCAATGTGATCATTCGCAATAGTCATATGCAATGTTGAGTATTATAATTTATCATTTGCATGTAGCACTGGGCCAAGAGACAATATTATATCGGAATCACGATAAAATTTATGTCAATAACAATGATAAGCTCCGGACTTTTTTTTACTCTATATTGATCTAAAAGCCAATCACACAGCAGAAATGCACAACAATGGGAATCTAAATGTGTTGATATTAGAGATGTACAGAATTTTCGGCAACCGATAATTTATCGGCCGAAAATACATGTTATGCCGTTTAATGGGCGCTTTAATTTTTGTGGCTTCTGTCATTGTTGGGATACTTTTTTAAATCTGGAAGCATTAACAACTGATATCAAAATATATATCGTTATCGTTCAATATGGAAAATAATTATCGAGAGCATTTTTGCCATATCGCCCAGCCCTATTTGCATGTGGTTTTGAGGCCTGTTATTGTATAAGGGTTCTAAAAGCATTCAGGCATAAGACATTGTACCATTAATAACATTAACAGCGAGTCATCTTATTGAATTATTTATTATTATATTTATTTACTATTATTACTGAATTACTATTGTTTTTATTCTTTAATTACTGTACCTGAATATGGTTTAGACTCAGAAAACGAGTCTTTATTGTATTTATCTATGCTTTTAATTTGTTGCCTACAGAATAATCCCATTCAATGTAAAATTATAAACATCGCAATATATATCACAGACTAAGAAAATATCGCAATGTGTAAACGGCTTTATGTTTGCAGCTGAAAGCCTTATTAAAGGGATAGTTCACCAAAAAAATGAAAATTGACTCACTACTTACCCTCAGTTGGTTCCTAAAGCTTGTGTTTATGAGGGTTTCTGTTGAACACAAAAGAAGATATTTAGAAAAATGTTGGAAACCTGTAACCATTGACTTTTATTGGTATTTGTTTTTCCTACTATGAAAGTCAATGGTTAAAAGTTTCCAACGTTTCTCAAAATATCATCTCTTTTGTTTAACAGACAAAAAAAAATAAATGAGTACCACTTTACGAACAGTTCAGTCCAGACACTGGAGTCACTACTTAAAAAATTACGCTATTTTTGCATATAGTATCATGCCAGTGTCTTTTTATTTCATTTATTTTGTTTTAGACATCTTTAAAAATATCTAATCGAAGAGTAGTATTTACTGTGTGATTTATATAAATGCTTCCAGTCAACGGGAAAAAACGGGCTGACTGGGACAAAAAAAAGAGAGAACATATTTCTCCCATCCAGGCCTCTCTTCACTGGCTCCCTGTGAAACAGAGAATTGATTTAAAAAATTTTAACGTATGTATTTAAAGCTCTACATGGACTTGCCCGGGCCTATATATCTGAACTCTTAAGTTTGTATCCTCCCCAAAGATCCCTCAGGTCCTCTGCTCAGCTCCTGCTAATTGTCCCTAAATCCCGCTTGAAAACAAAAGGAGACAGAGCTTTTTCAGTCTATGCTCCAAAATTTTGGAACACGTTACCTTTAGAAGTTAGAGCCTCATTAAGTGTTTTTAAAAAATCAGTCAAATCCTACCTTTTCTCTCTGGCCTATTGATAGAAATTAGTTTTTTAGTTTTAGGACTCATTGATCATACAGATTTTTTACATTTATTTTTAGTTTTTTTTATTTTATATTAGCATATATTGTCCTGTTTTTCTTATCGTTTATCTTACTGTCTATTGTTGTTGCCATGTTTGTGAAGCACCTTGGTCAACATTCATGTTGTTTCAAGATGCTACATAAATAAAGTTGACCTCGACTTTCTGTTATACTGAACTGAAAGAATATGTAAGAAAATGTAACAAAGTCTAAATAACTTATTATAAAATGATATAATATTAAGCATAATTGAAATCAACGATCACAAGAAATACCAATAAATAATGTAAGAAGACGGCATGTGAACTTTAACCATCACAAGAATAAAAGTTTAACGCAGCTTTAGATTTAGTTTTCCCCTCATGATCATTAATTTTTGCATGTTTATTATTATGTTCAACAGGCAAAAGAAACTCAAACTATTTTGGAACAAGAGGATGATTTATTTGTAGTGAATTGTCCCTTTAAAAAATGAGCATGTCTACTTTTTCAGGAGACAAATAAGCCTGCAATCACAGACTTTTGGTTAAAAAAGCATCTAATGAATTATTCCAGTGACCATGCATTCAGAAGACTTACATAAAAACAGGCATGTTATTTAATAAAAAAATAAAAGTACTGTAAAGTTTCATGTATCTGATAATGAAGCCATGTCTCAGGTCTTGTAAAGTGACTGCTTTGAGATTGTCATCAGCAACTTGTGCAGTAAGATCAACAATAAAAGTCAAGAAATGCCTTTCTGTGCTCTCTAAAATGTGAACACCTTGTATCGCCATTAGGTAGTAAAATATGACATACTGGAAAAATATGCAATGTTGTTGAGTATATTGCGATAACGATACTTACGATTTAACAAATCCCTAGTAAAATGCTGTTTTTAAAAAAGATATGTTTTAAAATAATTTATTTATGTACTGATATTAAATTAAACAGGTAAAATACTGTTTTAAAACAGAGGCTTTTGGAAACGGCGACACATTTTTAGTCATTGTGATCAATTCAGCTAAAATGACATTGTACAGCAGTTGCTTCGAATGCTCTGCGAAGATGAATGCGAGTTTGTATATTCATTCATTCATTTTCCTTCGGCTTAGTCCCTTTATTCATCAGGGGTCGCCACAGCGGAATGAACCGCCAACTATTCCAGCATATGCACAGCGTTCCTAACTAAAATTGAGGTAAAGCTTTTATATTCACTCAGACTTTCTCCTTAATAATATAATTTCAGAAAAGTATTCATTGCTAATTCTAGATAGTGAACTCATATTAGCAGCCAATGACCATCAAAGTACAACATTGTTCATAGTCATTTAAATAGTGCTAATGTTGTTTTGAAGTCATACTTACAAGCGATTACAGACCGACTATTCAAAGTACCATGGTAAACAATATAGGGACTGTATCACAAGTTGTACCTGAACGAACGTGCGAATATAGATCCAACTTTACCTCAATAGTAAATAGTGAGCAGTTTTCCCCTTTAAATAAAGCGTTCCTCTGCACGCAATGTAAAGCACACAGTTTCATTAGCATTTCTCTTTCAATAGTGAGCTAAAACTTCACACAAACCCCACACAGATAAAATAAAGACATTCAAATGTTGAAAACACACTCTTTTAAAAACAAAATAAAGCGTATTTTCGTCTCCTCAGCCATGCATCGGGTAACTATAGTTTCTTACCGAGAGCGGTCGGACAGGTTTCGGGCTAATAAGCTCCTCATTTTCCAGACTTTTAAACCTGTAAATGCACAAAAATCAGCAAAGATTATGCTAGGCTGAAACAATCCGAAAGCGAGGGCTGGGTCGGTGATTTCAGCAGCTTTTCCTCGAGTAGAAATCAGCATGAATCACACAGGCTCATTGTTCCTGCTTGACTTCTTCTGCTTCTGGAGCTCATATGTTCAGTCAGTTTCGGCTGTTTATTATAAAGTTTCTCGCATATATCTCTGGTTTCAGCAGCTCAAAGTCTCTGCTGCTCAGTTGTGGATCACCTCTGCCGTGTTGTGTTGTTTATTATGACCTCTGCGTCTGCGCTTTGACAAATATATATACTAACAACTACATTGTCCTCTCTCTGTTGATGCCAAAGACGCATGCTTTGAAAACCAGCGCCCTCTGGCGGATGTGGATGTCGTCACAATGCCTTTTTTTGATGTTTTACGCACATACATGCACGCACGCACACACGCACGCACGCACGCACACACACACGCGCGCGCGCGCGCACACACACACACACACACACACACACACACACACACACACACATTTGATTATTTTATCTGAAATGACTGATACTAATTAAAGCAACACAGCATGCAAATAATCACAAAAAGCCCACTATGTTTCACAGTACAAGTCTAGATAAATACAATTACTGAATATGTTTTATGGGACATTATTAATAGACTCAAATAAACATTACATTAAACATTAAATTTAAACATTGAAACAATTAAACATTACATATCTGCAGATTAAGGATAAAGATGGCATCGTCTTTTCTAAATATGCAGACTGCCTATTATTGCAGACACAGGGCCATATTTGGCCATTTGTTTAGTCTTTCTTACTGAGTCCAGCAATTTCTAATCCTCTTCACACACACATGCAAACACACACACATGTTTGTTTATGTGAAAAGTGGGTACATTACATAGGTTTCCATTGATTTTATACAGCACAAACCCTATTTAGTATCGGCCTAACCCCACCCTACCCCTAAACCCAACCATCACAGGAAACAGTGTACAGCTTTACTCTCTGATTAAACTCATTCTGTGTGATTTATAAGCTTTTGGAGAAATGAGGACATCAGCTGTGTCCTCATATTTCACCTCCTTTTTGTAATACCTGTGTCATACCTGTGTCATTATACAGATTTGTGTCCTGACATGTCACAAAAACACGTACACGCACGCACACACAAATCTAAATTGTTATCCTAAAATGTTGATTGTTAAATATACAGTTACAAAAGCACTACTACTATGTCATTTATTTTCATATGATCTGTTTTATGTAAACATCACAAATGCTTTGGCAATGCATATGTACTTACACAGGTGAGTGGGCTTGACAAGCCACCTGTAGAACACACTTGCACCAGACACTTTCTTACGATCACTGAACATCTAATAACATCAAATAACTCTCTGCATGGGCGACGCGGTGGCGCAGTGGGTAGCACGTTCGCCTCACAGCAAGAAGGTCGCTGGTTCGAGCCTCGGCTGGGGGTCAGTTGGCGTTTCTGTGTGGAGTTTACATGTTCTCCCCGTGTTTGCGTGGGTTTCCTCCGGGTGCTCCGGTTTCCCCCACAGTCCAAAGACATGCGGTACAGGTGAATTGGGTAGGCTCCGTAGTGTATGTAGGTGAATGAGTGTGTATGGATGTTTCCCAGTGATGGGTTGCAGCTGGAAGGGGATCCGCTACGTGAAACATATGCTGGTTCATTCCGCTGTGGCGACCCCAGATTAATAAAGGGACTAAGACGAAAAGAAAATGAATGAATGAATGAACTCTCTACATCCACCGCATAAAACATGCCAGAGTAGTTGGCGGTTCATTCCGCTGTGGCGACCACTGATAAATCAGGGACTAAGCCTGAAGGAAGGAACTTTCTTTCTTTAAGTATTACTCTCATTTTTTTTACATTGTTTTAGACTTTTGGTGATGTTTTAAATTTTTAATGTGAATTTAATATAAACTTTATTCTTTTGATTTGCGCCATTGAAATTCATTCATTCATTCATTCAACTGAATTTGCTGAAAGGACATGGCTTTTGAAACAGCATTAGCATCTGGGTCATGCTAATATAAGTGTTTTTAATTATGTATGTATTTCTGCTGAAGACAGATTTTTCTTTTCGTTTTGTTTTTAGTCTGAACAGATGTGAAAGGATGTGCTGTGAGGAAGGTGTGCTGCCCTCGTGTGTCTGTGAGAGGAAACGCACGCTAGAAAAGAACGAAGAAATCCTCAACTTTACTCTATTTTTAATCATGGTCATCTAATAATGGTATCTTGTAAAATAAAATAAAATAAAATACCATTAGCCAGCTTAAGAGAATCAATCAATGCATACTGATCATACAGTAATCCTTGGAAATAAAAAAAATTAAAAAAGTGAATCAAATATTTACCACTAGCCAGCCTAAGAGAGGGAGAAAACTACCTCCTTTACTGATTATATTATAAACATGAGAGGGGAAAATATAATTAATAAAATTAAAGATAATTTATATTTAACCTGATCATACTGTAGACTTAGACAAAAAAAATCAACATAATATAAACAATAATTGTAAACAAAAATTTCATATGCGACACAGTGGCTCAGTGGTTAGCACTGTCGCCTCACAGCAAGAAGGTCGCTGGTTTGAGTCCTGGCTGGGCCAGTTGGCATTTCTGTGTGGAGTTTGCATGTTCTCCCCGTGTTGGTGTGGGTTTCCTCCGGGTGCTCCGGTTTCCCCCACAGTCCAAACACATGCGCTATAGGTGAATTGAATAAGCTAAATTGGTCATAGTGTATGAGTGTGTGTGAATGTGTATGGGTGTTTCCCAGTACTGGATTGCAGCTGGAACGGCATCCGCTGTGTAAAACATATGCTGGATAAGTTGGCGGTTCATTCCGCTGTGGCGACCCCAGATTAATAAAGGGACTAAGCCAAAAAACAATTAATGAATGAATGTTTAATGTTAATTTGGCAATACATATGTAGCTTTTGTCATGGTAATCAAACAAGTTTGATTGAATTGATTGAGAGAGAGAGAAAGAAAGAGAGAGAGAGAGATAGAGAGAGAGAGAGAGAGAGAGAGAGAGAGAGAGAGAGAGAGAGAGACCACACAGGGAAGCTAGACGGATATAAATAGGCTTGCTGTATTTAGGACGGGTGGGTTTTCTGCTCTCCTGACCAAGTGTTTCTGTCAGTCAAAACCCAAAACAAGATGGCAGACAAAAGGAGCTGGGCTTTAGCAATCACAGGCAAGTTCATTCTCTTTCTTTTGGACTTTTACGTTCTATGTTTAAACATTTAAAAAGCCTCTTCCGAGATCTGAATGTGCTCTAAAAAATAAAGGTTCTTGACTGGCATCAATGGTTCCATGAAGGATTATTCTTTTCGCTCTACAAATGGTTCTTTGTAGTTTAGAATATTACAATGTTCTTCACATTTACATATTCTGTAAAAAAATAGGGGATTCAAATTCAGAGCAAGTGGTTCTTTGTGGAACCAAAAATGGTTCTTCGGAAACTTGAACCTTTATTTTGAAGTCTGCAATACAGAAACTGGTCTGATTGTAGGGATGTCCCGATCAGGTTTTTTTGCCCTCGAGTCCGAGTCATTTGATTTTGAGTATCTACCGATACCGAAACCCGATCCGATACTTCTATAATACATAAAAAAGAATAAAGAAGAGCGAAGAAACAGATCCAGGATGTTCTTTATTTTTTATTTAATTCACCTTATTTTAACATTCAACTACTGTGTTAACAAACAGAGCACTTCTGTGAGGTAGCTTGAACAATCAACTAATGAATAACATCAATTCTGCACTTTTGGACTTCAGTGCAACAGTAAATCTAAAAAAAAATCGAACATAAAAACAAATAGCACCTCAACTTTAAAATATCCGGCAGGCAATCCCAAGTTTACATATCTCACTGTTTGCTATGGCAATGTTGTCATCATCAACTTTATAATACCTCCAGACCGCAGACATACTCACGCTTTCCGCTTCAAGCTGCTTCCGTGTTCTACTTTTGTTCTATTTTTAACCAATAGCATCTCTGCAACACAGTGATGTCATGCCGCACACGTTGCTGTTTCAGTGTGAAGTCAAGAAAGAGGTCTAACTCTGTGCCACCGCATAACTATAGATGTGTTAAAAAATAATGAGAATATATATATATATACAAATATATTCGAGTCTTGATCGGGAGGTAACGTCCGATTCCGATCGAGTCTGAAACCGCGTGATAGGGCCCGATTTCCGATCACGTGATCAGATCTGGACATCCCTATTTGATTGTTTCTTTACTTTGAAGCATTGCATTGCACTAGGAAGAGAAAATATCAGAACTATTAATACAGTTTTTGTAAATGGCATATTTTACATTTAAATATATATTTTAAATAATTTACCCCTAATAAACACTTATTAAAGTGACAGTTCACCCAAAAATACAAATTCTGTCATCATTCCTACTCATCCTCCAATTTTACCAAACCGGTTTAAGTTTCTTTCTTCTGTTGAACACAAAAGAGGATATTTTAAAGAATGTTTGAAACCAGCCATAAAATCTTCCCCCCCCCCACTATTTATTTTTAGGTGAACTATCCATTTAACGTCATTTAGAACTGTTATTTCTGTTTATTACACGGCTGTCTGAAATACTCGACTCTGATTGGTCAGTCGTGACATTCCAACATATGTTATTCCCAGATAACAACCGTTAAATAACTCAGGATTATCCGGGAGCTTGTGAATACGTTCAAATTTACATACATCCACATTCATATGTATCTGCTTGTATCACGCTGCTGTTTTTGACTGTCTGGCGCACCTGGTGAATGAATAATACGTAGGTCAGTCTATGTTTTATTGAGCCTGTTTAGTTTCTGTCAGATTTGTGTTATTGACTGTTTGGCGCCACCTTGTGACTGAATAATGGTAGGTTACCCTGCTGAAAAAAACAGCTTAAACAGCCTAGGCTGGTTGGCTGGTTTCAGCTGGTCGACCAGCCTGGTTTTAGAGGGGTTTTGCTCATTTTCAGCCTGGTCTTAGTTGGTCAGGCTGGAAACTGACCAGCTAAAACCAGCTTGACCTGCCTGGTTTAAGCTGGACATAGCTGGTTTTGGCTAGGCTGGCCAAAACCCCTCTAAAACCAGGCTGGTTGACCAGCTAAAACCAGCCAACCAGCCTAGGCTGGTTTAAGCTGTTTTTTTCAGCAGGGAATTATACTCCATCAGCTGTTTTTGTTTCTGTTTCTGAAGATTTAATAAACTATTACGGCTCAGAACAATGTTTTGTGTCTAATTATTATGTTATGTGGAAAGTATCTGTGTAATAAGCAGGATAAAGTACATCCAGGACGGTTGTTTTGCAGAATAAAGCCCTTCAATCTCACAGTAGTATCTGCTTGTCTGTCACACCGCTGTTTTTGACTGTTTGCCGCCATCTTGTGACTGAATAATATGTAGGTTATACTCCATCAGCTGTTTTCATTTCTGTCAGCTTTGCATTTAATTAAACATTTAATAAACGGTTTAGAACAATGATTTGTGTGTAATTATTATGTTTTGTGGCTAGTAGCTGTGTAACAAGTGGGATAAAGCACACCCAGAACGGTTGTTTTAGCAGAATAGAGCCTTCAGTCTTTTACAACACTCTGCTCCACTTTGGGCTTTATTCTGCGATAACTACTGCCTGTATGTACTTTATGCCTAACAAAAATCCTACTCATGTGCATATTGAATCATATAAACTTGATGAATGTGATCTGCTTCTCTGTTGTCAGTCTGTGTGGTTGGTTTTCTGTGGGTTCAGGCCGACAGCATCACAGAGACTCCCGCCGGTCAGATGTTTGTCTATGAGCTTCACAGAGAAATCTTCCAAAGTGAATTTGAGCCACTTCATAAACTCTTTGGTATGGAATTTTTTACAGTATTTCCTATGATATTTTTTCTTCTGGAGAAAGTCTTAGTTGTTTTATTTCGGCTAGAATAAAAGCAGTTTTTATTAAAAACAAATAAATAATTTTTTTAAGGTCAATATTATTAGCCCCCTTAAGCAATATATTTTTTCAGGAAGGCTAATAATCAACTGTATATGTAAAATTAAAGCGAATATATTTAAACATATATGCCATATTTGTAATTCCAGTGGTTAAACTTGAAAAAATACAGTATATATATAAATAGACAATTTTGTATTATTTTGAAATAAAATGTCTTTTTATCATAGTAATATACAGTATAAGAACAGTCTAAAAAACTGAATTTTTACTATAATGAACAGCTACATTAGGATATATCCAAAAGAAGCATAAAGCAACACTTAAAGGTCTCAAAATTATACATTTTAGACCACAAAAATTAGAAAAATACATAAATCCATCATTTTGCTGTTTGAATCTTTGCAGAATTTTTATGTACATAAACCGCAACATTAGGATATATTCATAACGCATAAGTCCTGCACAAAAGTATCTGTTCAATATGACGGTGTGTTTATCTGAGCGGTCTCTTCCCAATCTGTAGGTCAAATTTATAATGATCCCATGGTGTTTAAATGCAACAAGGAGCGATTTCCAGACCTGCCCCGGTGGCTCCGCTTCACCCAGAGAGACCCCTATGAAAACGGATTCCTGTACGGGACGCCACTGCCACAGGACCAGGGCAAGAACATCATAGAGGTGAAGAACACTAGACAAAAATGCACATTCATGGTGTTCAATAATTCTCTAAGGCCTACTGAATGTGACCCTGAACCACACAATTTTCAAATTTGAGATTTATACATCATGCTGCACAATATACCGTTTTGGATATTGCAATGTGTGTGTCCGCAATAGTCACTAGGCCTGTCACAATAATCAATATATGGACTTCTCGCACAACACATGGACATGACCTCAATCATTTTTGGTGATACAATATGTATCGCCCATACATAAAAACCATTTCTAGCAACATTTTAGCTGAAGAAAAAAGGAAAAAGGAAAGGAAAAAAAAAAATGGAGCCAGATCTCAAAAATAGTCTCAAAAATAATACATTTACAAAATAAAATTCATACATCCACAACACAATTCACATTTACAAAATCCAATTCGTAAATTCAAAACACGATTTGTAAATGCACAAATCTAATTCGTAAATTCAGAACACAATTCGTAAATGCACAAATCCAATTCGTAAATTTAAAACATGATTTGTAAATTCAAAACACGATTCATAAATGCACAAATCCAATTCAT
>CAIGQV010019950.1:6346344-6386784 GCA_903798115.1 Danio jaintianensis | reverse complement strand
GCTGTGTAAAACATATGCTGGAATAGTTGGCGGTTCATTCCGCTGTGGCAACCTCTGATAAATAAGGGACTAAGCCGAAGGAAAATGAATGAATGAATTATTTGCAAAGTAAAAACCACCTCATGTATATTTTTATGTACACCTCATGTCTATTTCTGTGGCTGCTACTGTCTTCCGGAGGTCGCATTTTTTGGCTACGCTCGCATATATCAAAACAGCTTTCATGACTGAAATGAAATACTCTGTTTTCCACCAAGACAACCAGGGGTGCTTAAATATAATTAAAGTTAAACTGGCAGTGGGCTGGTTAGAGAGACCAAAACAAAGACAGACATTCCAACACAAATTGCACATTTTCAATATAGAATATCTGACTTCAGCATTGTTTCTCAGATAAACAAGTATGTTCACTTAGCATGTTTCGTAAATATCTGCCAACATATTATGGTATTTTAATGATTTAGTCACCTTTAACTGATTGTATGTATCTTCTGATCTCAGTCTCCAGCTGTATCATCACCACACTATCCAGAGTAACGCCAACGAGCTGCGGAGGATGGCCGGCAATGACAGACAGACTGTGGATCCTCCTCGGCAGTGTTTACAGCCTCTCCTGATGGCAGAGCAGGCCATGGCGGGACGCTGAACAACACAAACTAGTTACCAATGCTTGAAAAACAGCCTATGGAAACATATTTAAGGTTCACTGTTAGTTTGCTGTGTTTTTAAGGAATACTTTCACCAAAATTCAATCTGAGAGAATGATTCACTTGAAAAACAAAGTTCCAAAACCGTATGCTGTTGTTTTTGACTTACATTCATTCATTTTCCTTCGGCTTAGTCCCTTATATATCAGGGGTCGCCACAGAGGAAAGAACCGCCAACTATTCCAGCATATATTTTACGCAGCGGATGCCCTTGCAGCTGCAACCCAGTACTGGGAAACACCCATACACTCTCGAATATGGCCAATTTAGTTCATCCAATTCATCTATAGCTCATGTGTTTGGACTGTGGGGAAAACCGGAGCACCTGGAGGAAACCCACACCAACACGGGGAGAACCAGCAACCTTCTTGCTGTGAGGCGACAGTGCTAACCACTGAGCCACCCATTGACTTACATAGTATTTGTTTTTCCTACTGTGGAAGTCAATGGGTACAGGTTTCCAACATTCTTCGAAATATCTTCTTTTGTGTTCAACAGAAAAATAGAAATGGTTTGGAACCACTTGAGGGTGAATAAATAGTGAGTGAATTTAGATTTTTGGATGAACTATCCCTTTAACAACATCACACATGGCTGTTAAAATCCAGATAAATGGATGAAAAATCTATATGGACTTTTCTGGGTGAAACCTTTTTAGTGATTTTAATAACAGGTCCAGATTATGCAGTTTCAGGCAGAGTTTGACGATTGTTCTGTTGATTCATAAATGACTATTTGTGTTGTATTTTGTGTCATAGTGGACAAAAACAGACATCACACCAAACACACATCATAGCTTTTCTTCGTAAGTCATTTTAGACTGCTGTAAGGACCACGAATATCACTTTAATTTCTGACTAACTCTGTTTAAACTGTTTTTGATACAACAAATATGTGTATGACTAAATGGTCTTGAAAAATGGTCATATATCAATATATATATATATATATATATATCAAATACTCACCATCTGCTTGTTTGAGTTTCTTCCTTCATCTGAGGCAAAATATATATATATATATTCAGAAAAATATAGAGAAGTTGAGGGTAACCACTGACTTCCATAAGAATGTATATAACCCCAAATCAGAAAAAGTTGGGACAGTATGGAAAACACAAATAAAAAGTTATGATTTCCAAAATTTACTTTGAATTGTATTTCATTGCAAACAATACGAACACAAAATATTTCATGTTTTGTCCGGTCAACTTATTTTCATTTGTAAATATACATCCTTTCCTGTCATTCAGTATTTCAGGTATTTTTTGGGAGAAATGGACGCCGTGAGCCAGGGTGCGAATTACTGGGGGGTTTGAGGGGGATTGACCCTCCTAATTAAGGCTTGATCCCCCCTGAAGCACGTCAAAACAAGATGTGTGGGGGTCCTTTGAAACTGAGAAAAAAGTTCACTCTGATCTGTATTTTAAATAATAATGTTAATAATTACAATAATAGACATACATTTGACCACCTCTATAACGGTTCCTACCATTGTGAATGCATAATCACGCCAATCAGTCTATGTGACAAAAAAAGTCATTCAACAATCAGAAACCGGCAGATTTAGAGCACCGATAGACACCGTAAGAGTTCACAAGAAAACCATGTTTTGTCATAAAATAGGTGTTTGTTTCTACATATTGCCTAAAGTAACGTCAAATTAGACGCATTGTTTGCATAGTTTGTCCTTAAGTAAGCCAAAATAGCTAATCAGGTCAGAATACACTAAATAGCCTATCCCACAAAACATTGAAAACTTAAATCACTCCGATTGTCATTGTATAATTCACACTGCCATGAGCTCCGGACCAAAGAAGAAAAAGATCATCCAGACTGTTACCAGCAACAAGTCCAAAAGCCAGGGTCTGTCATGGTATGGGGTTGTGTCAGTGCACTTGGCAAAGGTAACTTGCACTTCTGTGATGCACCATTAATGCTGAAAAGTACATCGAGATTTTGGAGCACAATATGCTGCCTTCTTTTCCAGGGACACCCGTGCATATTTCAACAAGACAATGCAAAACCACATTCTGACACATTACTAAGTCCTGGCTGCGGAGGAAGAGGATACAGGTACTTGACTGGCCTGCCTGCAGTCCCGACCTGTCTCCAATAGAGAATGTGTGGCGCATTTTAAAGTGCAAAATGCAACAACGAAGACCCCGTACTGTTGCCCACCTTAAGACTTGTTTGCAGGAAGAATGGGACAAAATTACACCTGAAACACTTCATCACTTGGTGTCTTCAGTGCCTAAACGTCTTTTAAATGTTGTGAAAAGGAACGGCAACATTACAGTGGTAAATGCTTTACTGTTACAACTTTTTTAAATGTGTTGCAAGAACCAAAATTGGAATGTTTAATTAAAAAAACAATAATAATCATGAGGAACACATTAAATAATGCTTGTTGTATTGTCTGCAAGGAAATACAAGTCAAAATAAATGTAGAAATCACTACTTTCTTTTTTTATTTGCGTTTTCCATACTCTCTCAACTTATTCTGATTTGGGGTTGTATTTTTAGTACTATGAAAGTCACTAGTTGCCATTTTTTGGGGTGTTACGGTGTGTTTAAAGCAAGTGGAAGGTAAGTGATATAAGTGATCACAAAATGTACCTGCTATCCCTGTAAGGTAGCAATTTTAAACGTTCCGAAGGTCGTGTCAAGATGGCAAAATCACACTTCTTAATGATTCTTAATATGCACAAAGTGAAATTAGCATCAAATTACTTAAGGTAGGCTACCCTTAAACTTATACATGCAATGTGTTGTGTCTTAAATATTTAAAACAAGCTCAACAGAAGTGGAGAAGTGAACGTTCAGTCCTAACGTGTTCACAAAGTGGCTGTTTTTATGAAAATATGGTGTATTCATGAGCAATAACATTTTATTTGAATAACTACCGTACTTCTGCTTTTAAAATACAATTGCATTTATATTTTATATATATTTTAATCCAATGTATGACAGCCCCCTGCCCAATATCAACATGCAGCCCCTGGAAATAAAGTAGAAATTAAGGTAGTTGAGTGAAAGCATGACAGTTTGTTTAATTGGTGCTTAGAGAAAGGCATTGAGGCCATGGCAAGAAGATAACATATCCAGCATCCAGTTGACCACATAAACATGCTTTATTTCAACATCCAAAATAATTAAAAACATCTCGAAATACTATACATGTACAAAATAAGTACAGATCCTTTGATGGAACCAATGGGAGGGTCTATCTCTTCTGCGTTTTTCACTTTTTTTATTTTTTTTTTTAGTTTTGGCCGCCTCATATTAGTTTTTATAAGAAACCTTTCACTGAAAACAAATCAAACAAACTTGAAACAAAATGTAAAAAAGATGTGCATTGCATTTGGAAAGCAGTAATTAAATCTGGACACAAGGGAGAGCTGCGGCATGTACATATAGACGTCTCTATGAAGGGGAAATGGAAGTTAGACGAACTGGCAATCAATCCATCCACTTAACCCATACAAGATTAAGTGCAAATCGACAGTAACCAACCCCTAAACTGCTGTTTAATCCTCCTCTCGTGCTGACACTAAGAGAAATCACATTGACATCAAAACATTCTGTCGACATTTAGCACCATAAAAGGTCCCGAAAGGGTAAACGACAGTATTGTTTTTTTCCCTCAAACACAAACACACCACTGACAGGACCCCTTGAAAGTAAATAGCACCTTTTTATATCTGTTATTAATCGTTTACTTCGCTTGGATAAAAACACTGCCCTCGTTTCCCGCCCAAAAATGCACTTTTTTTGTCCTGAGGTAGCCTTATATCAAGATGACGTCGTACCATTGCCTATCTGTGTGATGTTTTGAAGGAACAAAGACACTCGGCTGTCGTTTGTCATATTTATTCAACACCAGAGAACGGTACATTAGCATTTGCTTGTTTTTCATTGTCCTTTTGCAGTGGTCAAAAAAAGTCTCCAAGTTTTTCTTTGGACTCCGGGGGGCTCGGGGCGTTTATATTATATATTATTTTCTTGTTGACGCAAAGGATTCTCGCTAAGTGTCCATGATAATGATGTCGTGGTCCTCAGTTTTGTTGTTTTTGAGATGGGAATCACAGCATAGCACCGTCCTCAGGGATTCTGGTTTAAGCACATGGACCGGTTGCAGCCGAATAAGAGTTCGGGCTTTATTATTGTTATTATTATCATTTAAATTTTTTCGTGAACAGGAAAAGATTTGAAGATGACTGCTAGAAAAAAAACTGCAAAGTCATGTCCAGATTTTTCTTTTTACAAGAAGCAGACAGGGCCAACTTCTACACCGAATTCCTGATCGGGAGCACCAATGTCCATAGGAGCGATATCAATGATTGGCAGACGAGATGTTTTCGTTGTCTTATAGTCAATGACTGTCTTGCCCCATGTGCCAATGTGTGACTGTGAGGGAAAAACAAGACAAAAATGACAAATTAATGAACATCAGATTAATAGATTCCTACAGGAATTACATTTTTTTTTTTATAGGCCAGGGGGTGTATTACAGAATGTTTCTTATCTTAGGTCTTGAATTAAAGTAACACTCCACTTCTTTTTTGGAAATGGGCTCATTTTACAGCTCTCCTAGAGTTCAACAGGTGAGTTTTACCATTTTTTAATTCATTCAGCCGATCTCAGAGTCTGGAGGGAGCACTTTTAGCTTAGCTTAGCATAGATCATTGAATCGGATTAGACCGTTAGCATATCGCTCACAAATCTTTAAAAAAAAGTGTTTAAATGATTTGCTTATTTTAAAACTTGACTTTTCTGTAGCTACATTATTTACTAAGATTGACAGAAAATGAAAAGTTGCTATTTCAGTGCCACAGGAATTGAACATTGACCAGTTTTGGCAGAAAAACCAAAGCTGATATTATTTGGAAGGTTTTCAACTTTGCTTTCTTATGAATATAAAGAGAGGGAGTGAGCAAAAGTTGATGAAAATATGTCTGCAATGTCAGGGATTAGTAATAATATAAAAGAATGTAACATCTACAGGGTCCCACTACAGTCTTTCTACCATTAAACTTCTTTGTTCTTCATTTTTAAGTATTAATAAATGCAATACCATTGTTAGACAATGCAATTATTCATTCATTCATTCATTTTCTTTTCGGCTTAGTCCCTTTATTAATCTGGGGTCGCCACAGCGGAATGAACTGCCAACTTATCCAGCATATGTTTTACGCAGCGGATGCCCTTCCAGCCACAACCCATCTCTGGGAAACATCCATACACACCCATACACACACTACGGACAATTTTAGTTTACCCAATTCACCTATACCGCATGTCTTTGGACTTGTGGGGGAAACCGGAGCACCCGGAGGAAACCCACGCGAACACGGGGAGAACATGCAAACTCCACACAGAAATGCCAACTGACCCAGCCGAGGCTCGAACCAGCGACCTTCTTGCTGTGAGGCGAACGTGCTACCCACTGCGCCACCGCGTCGCCCCAATGCAATTATATCCCTACATATTTTTCCCCATTAGCCTTTAAAAAATGTTAAAGTTACGACAGCTGTTGGGTTGCTCTAAAGTTAAGACAATTTTAGGATTGTTTTTGTTGATGTTAAAAACCGCTAACCACTGACATCTATAGTAGGAAAAACAAATACTATGGAAGTCAATGGTTACTGGTTTCCAACATGTTTCTAAATATCTTCTTTTGTGTTCAACAGAAGGAAGAAACAAGTGAAGGAGAGTAAATGATGATGGAATTTTCATTTTTGGGGAAATATGCCTTTTAGTGATTGTGGATTTAAGTTCATTTATTGCCTTTTAGATATTTACTTATTCTGATTATGCTTCAAATGTTTTGCTCATTTGTGAAAATTAGCATAATAAACAAAATATGTAGGAACTGTTAACTTTTGTAGGGCCCCAAAAAGCCAATGAAAGAATCCTATACGTTTGTTTTTCGTCGCAGGAATTTGAGTAATACTAACAGTACGGATGGCCCTTTAAACATACATCATTGCCACAGCATTTTAAAGGGATAGTTCACCCAAAAATGAAAATTCTGTCATCATTCACTCTCCCTCACATTCCACTTGTTCCAAACCTGTCTGAGTTTCTTTCTTCTACTAAACAGAAAATAAGTTATTTTGAAAAATGCTGGTTGGTGGCACCCATTGACTTCCATAGTATTTTTTTCCTATTATAGATGTTGATCCCAGCAACCAGCATTCTTCAAAATATCTTCTTTTTTTAAACCCTGTCTTTATTGATTTTAGTACTAAAGAATGTACTAAAGAAAACAAAACATACAAAAAACCTAAAATAAATAAATAAAATATAATTAAAAAATACAAATATTTTCATCCCATCAACATTTAAAACCACCTGAGGGAGAGTAAATGATGAGGTCATTTTCATTTTTGTGTGAACTAACCCTTTAAGTAAAAAGGAAAGTTGCACTAATATGAGCTCATAAGTGAGTTATTGTGGTGTTCAGCTCACCGTGCAGCCGTCCTCGCTGACTCTGTATGTGAAGCGGCTGTTGCCCTCCGCTCTGATCTCGATGTCGTTGGAGCCCTGCAGTAGCAGAGCCTTCTTCAGGTTGCCCGAGCTCTGGTCCATGTAGGCGATGCTGTTCTTGCAGTGGTAGGTGATGTTCTGGGAGGCTTCGTTGGACATCAGACGCATGAAGGTCAGCTGAATGTTCACATCTTCTGGATCAGAGCCATCACTGCCATACTGGAACTATAGACAGAGAGAGGATACAGCACAACATCATTAATGGCTAACAACACTTGTAACATTCATTCATTCAAACACCGATGCACACTCATTCACACACACACGTACACTATGGCCAATTTAGTTCACCCAATTCACCTATAGCGCATGTGTTTGGACTGTGGGGGAAACCGGAGCACCCGGAGGAAACCCACGCCAACACGGGGAGAACATGCAAACTCCACACAGAAATGCTAACTGGCCCAGCCGGGACTTGAACCAGCGACCTTCTTGCTGTGAGGTGACAGCGCTAACCACTGAGCCACCGTGCCGCCCCTAAATGTGTATTCTCAAAATGTAATTTAAATATAACATTTATTTCTTAAACAATGTATTTGATCAATAATCAGCTATTATTATAAAAATATAGTGTATTTATTTCTCCAAGTGAATCTCCATGTTGACGTACCTGGAAGCCATTAGGCATGGACTCCCCGAACCAGACGTGTTTCTTCTCTCTGATGTTCTTGCTGCTGTACCAGTTCTTCCTGGGAATGTTGGAGTGATATGGGCTGACGCAGGTCTCGCCAGTTTCCATGTTGCAGAAGACCTTGATGGCGTCCAGAGGAGAGCCCTGGTTGGGATCCACCCAGTAGGAACCTTTGAAGACAAAACAGATTTGAGACAGTGTCATCATTACATAATCATAAGTGAACATGTACACATAGACATCACCTATATACTATATAACTGCAGGTTAACCATGTTTATATATAATAACTTTAACTGTTAAAAGCTATTAGTTACTAGTTAAAGTTATTAGTAATTAATAAACTTACGGTAACTAATAACCTTAAGTTTTCTGAATTTGTGAAAAGCGCTACACAAATAAACTTGAACTGAATTGACGTTATCATAACCAAATCATAAGTGCAATTCTGAGTGTGCTTCATGCAGGTGAGTGGGCTTAACAAACCACCTGTAGGAGACTCATTCTGTATGTGTGTGTATGTATGTATTAAACATGCTAAACTAACTTAGATTTGTCATGGCACCTATGTTTTGATGCTCTTTGGTGATTTGAAGTGCTTATTGTATCCTCATTTTTAAAGTGGCGTTAAATGCAAATGTGACACTTGACCACAACCAGTCATAAGGATACATTTTTGGGAAAATTATATTTATTTATACATCACCTGAGAACTGAATAAATAGTCTTTGCTATTTTGTATGGTTTGTTAGACTAGGACAATATTTGGCCGAGATACAATTACTTTAAAATCTGAGGATTGAACAAAATCTTAGAGAAACCATCTTTAAATTTAACTAAGCATAATTTAACTAAACTTCATTTTTGATTAGTAAGAACTTAGCAATGCATACTACTAATCAAAAATTAAGTTTTGATATATTTACAAAAGAAAATTGACTTCATATTTTACTTAAAATTCAAATAATTTGTGGCATAAAATAAAAATGGATCATTCTGATTCATTCCATTCATTTTTGGCTATTCCCAATAATATATCCATGCAACAGAAGTTTTGTGTTGTATTTTACCCCCCCCCCCCCCCCATCCCATTGTTTTCTTATCTTTTTTCTTTTCTTTCTTACTGTCTTATATCCCATAAAATTCCATCAATCCAACTGTTTTTTATGACTACTATTCACCCACACAAATGGTCTGTCACTCACACACACAGACACACACACACACACACACACACAGCATAACAAACAAAATATTTCCAAATGTAAAAAAAAAAAAAAAAGCGAGCTATATCTGGATCTCTAAAGCTTACCGCTCTTCCACTCTGGATGGCACATCCTGAGGTCGCGGCACATGCGGGCGGGGTTGGCCTGGGTTCCTTCAGGGCTGCGGATGTTCTCAATCTTCTGGCTCAGAGATTTTAGAGTGGTGTCGACCTCAGAGTCGCGGTCACGAACACTGGCGTCGTCGGCTCTGTATCCTCCGCGGAGAGGATCGGGACCCTTCTCCTGCTGTGGCATGGGCAGGAAGGGCTCACCAAGACCGGCTGGGCCTGGAGGCCCTGGGGGTCCAGGTAGACCAGGAGCACCCTACAACAAAACAAAACAAATCACATAAGTGTATGAGTATATACAGTTGAAGTCAGAATTATTAGCCCTCCTGTATATTTGTTTTCCCAATTTCTGTTTAACGGAACTTTAACACATTTCTAAACATAATAGTTTTAATAACTCATTTCTAATAACTGATTTATTTTTTCTTTGCCATGATGACAGCACATAATATTTGACTAGATATTTTTCAAGATACTAGTATTCAGCTTAAAGTGACATTTAAAGGCTTAACTAGGTTAATTAGGTTAAAGTTAGGGTAATTAGGCAAGTCATTGTATAACAGTGGTTTGTTCTGGAGACAATCCAAAACAAATATTGCTTAAGGGGGCGAATAATATTGACCTTAAAATGTTTTCTAAAAATTAAAAACTGCTTTTATTCTAGCCAAAATAAAACAAATAAGACTTTCTCCAGAAGAAAAGAAATATTAAAGGAAATACTGTGAAAAATTCCTTGCTCCGTTAAACATCATTTGGAAAATATTTGAAAAAGGAGGGTGAATAATTTGGACTTCAACTTTATATACAAGGTTCCCACTCGAAGCCAAATGTAAAATTCCCTGACTTTTACTGACCAAAAAAGCGGAATCTCCATGGCCTATAGTAATAATAATAAAAAAACAGGCAGCTGATGTGTTGATCAGTCCTTCCAGAATTTTGTGATTCTGCGTTTGCTGAATTTAACTTAAAATCAAGCAAATTCAGTTTATGTTGTTTCTGTTTTTCTCAGTGTTTCTTTTCTATAAACTATAGACCATTTTAAGGAATGTAAACAATAACAATAGTCCCAACGTATTTCCTGTTACATTTTTAATTTCCATAGCTTCTGAGAATCCAAAAAAGGTCCAAATATTGATAATGTTATGATATCTGTTTTAATGTGAAGTCATGATTGAATTGCCTTTGTTACAGTTATGAAATAGTATGACAACAAGCAGGAAGTGTTCATGGGCTAATGACATCGGCACATTGAAGTGGTCTATAGAAACCAATGTTTCTTGAGGTCAAAAAAGTAATAACGGACTAAATTTGTGTATATTTTCACTGCAAAACAACAAATATTGGGAAAAATGAAGAAAAGTCACCACAAAATAAGTCAATTTAAGGCCGCAGTATTCCAATTTTTTCCCCGTAAACTCCAGCAGGGACTATTTGAGCACCGAGCAGACAAAAAAAACAGCCACATACAGTATTTTAACAGCCTGGTGCCTGTATTTGATGGCTAGTTGATGAGAGTGAAAAGAATAAAACAGCAATGAAAACTAGCCTTACCATTACAATAGGTAAAACATGTGTAACTGGATAAATGAGAAGTAAAATCTAAGATAAACAAGTTGCATGATATTCCATAACTTGGACAAAAATATAGAAAATTCCCTGACTTTCACTGTCTGGAATAGAAGTTATTTAAATTCCTTTAAATTGTAGAAATCACATGATCCATAGGAAACTGTATATATGCAAATGATTATAACCTGAAAGTGATCAAAGTGCTGATTTCAAACTTACAGCAGGTCCCATTTCTCCAGAGCGACCACGGGGTCCAGGAGGTCCAACGGGTCCAGGCACACCATTCATACCATCCTTACCAGGAGAGCCATTGGAGCCGGATGGTCCCTGTGAAGAAAAAGGAAATCATTTAAGTAATAAAATTACAATTTCTATTCCAAACCAATGTTACAGAACAAAACCCTGCAGACTTGGAACATGTTAACTATTTTTATGATGCTTTTTTGTAGCTCTTGGTCACCATTTATCATCACAGTTTAGAAAAGAGCAGCATGGACTTTCTGCGGAACATCTATTTTAGTCTTCAATGGAAGAATGAAAGTTATATGAGATTGAAAATACTTGAGAGTGAAAATGTAACTGCAGTACTTTCATGTAAAGTGAATTACTGTATACTTAATAGCAAATATCTACTGCTAGATTGTTTATATGTTGCATAAACAACTATGAATGGAATAAAAATGAGCATAAGGGATTGTCATAAAGCTCACACACTTAAAAATAAAGGTTCATTATTGCTTAAAGGGACAGTTCACCCCAAACTGAAAATTCTGTCATCGTTTACTCATCATTCACCCGTTCGAGTTTGTTTCTTCTGTTGAACACAAAAGTAGATATTTTGAAAAATGTTGTAAAGCGGTAATTATTGACTTCCATAGAATTTTTTTTTTCTACTATGGATGTCAATGGTTACCGGTTTCTAACATTCTTCAAAATATCTTCTTTTGTGTTCAACAGAAAAAGGCAACTCATAAAAGTTTGGAAAAACATGAGGGTGAATATATAGTTATTAAATGTTCATTTTTAGGCAAACTAATCTTTAAAGGAACCAAAAGTTCTTCTTTCATGGCAGCTAAATGTGATTATTAGACATGAAAAGTTTAAGATTATAAACATTAATATCATAATTCTCTGTAGAGCTGCTTTAAAACAATGTGTAATGTTAAACGCACCATACAAATAAATTAATGATAAAACACTAGATGTTATACTTACACGAGGTCCGGCAGGGCCAGTGGCTCCGGCGGGTCCTTGTTCACCAGAAGTTCCCTAAAAATCATTCAGAAAGCATTAAAAATAAGTAAAAAGACAGTACTGTGCAAAGTCTATCTATCTAAAAGGTATGGATCAAGTGCAGGGTCATTACTTTTGGGTGAACTATGCCTTTAATATACAAACAGAAAATATGGGAAATATGTACATAATATTCAGAACAAAATTACTTCAAAAGTCTAGCATCAAATGTCTGTTTAATGTGACCTCTTTATAAAAAAAATTCTCTTTTCTGAAATGATGTGCTATTTAATATCAAGCATCTTTCAGCATTTCTAAGAGTTCTTCCTTAGATTTAACACATTCTATCTTACTTTTTCTCTCCAGGTGAATCTCATTCTGCCTATAATATTGCCTTTACATACTGTATATAATATTCAGGTCTGGACTCTGTGCAGGCCATTTCATGACTGTCTTTGTTTCCAAAATGATTTCATTACATTAGCAGTGTGTTTGGGATCATTATCATGCTGAAAAATAAAACTATTACAAATTAGATGCTTTCTAGTAGGAATTACATGACGGTCTGTACTTTTTTCAGCATTCACAAACCTATCAATTTAGGCAATATTGACACCACCTCTGGCAGAAATGTAGATCAAACAAAGAGAGAAACTTTCATCCATTCTTCCATCTTTCTCGAACTCTTTCTTTCATATGTCTTAAACAATTAGCCCCAAAAAATCCAACTAGAACCTGTATTTTCTGGTTGTATCTTAATAAAGAGAATGAGAAGTAATATATAATGTCATTACACCCTCACTAAAACAACGGACTAAGATTCTGCACAGTACTGTACATACAAAAACAAAAAATGTGAGTAACTGATATTTGGTAAATGAACAGGTGTGTATCTAGTGTGTGTGACTGTGATTTAATGCTCACGTACTGAAGGTCCAGGAACTCCAGGCATGCCAGAAAGACCGCGGTGTCCCTTCATGCCTCTCTCTCCAGCCTCTCCAGCCTCACCTCTGTCTCCACGAGGACCAGCGGGACCCTGCATGAACAGACAACACAGTTGATCAGGGGTGCGTTTCTGAAAACCATCATTAGCCGAGTAAGGTTGCAAGTTAAGTCGTTACAATTATATGTATATAATTTAATGTTTCCCGAATCCATCGTTCCAATGAACATTCGCAAACGTGTGCGGTTGCAACTACTCCTGTGTAGTTAGAAGCAGAGATCCTGGTTGTGTTCTATTCCCAGTTATCCCCCCTATGCCCTATTCATTTCAAACGTTACAACATCCACTTTAAATGATTAATAATAAAAAAAACTTAAAGTTGAATAAATGATAAATTCATACCAGGCCTCCACGAGCACCAGCAGGACCAGAAGGACCAGCAGGACCAGAAGGACCCTGAGAGGAAGGGAGAGAAAAAATACAAATCAGAACTTTTAATACACTGTATGCAATGCATGACACAAGACACTTCAAGTTTATTTTTATTTGTTTTGCACAAATGTAATTTAGTCATTATGCCAGCAGTTTTAAACATGACTAAAAATATAAAATAATAATGAATAATATAAAAAATAATATTCATTACTTAATAAAAAATGGTATTAACTTAAAATTTAATTAAAATATTACTAAAATAACTAATGAATACTTTTTAAAAAGACCAAAAAATTATCAAAACATTTGTATGGAGACCAACTATTAATTAGTGGCTTATTACAAACCAATTATTAAGCTATTGGCTGTTTATTAGTACTTATCAAGTACATATTCTCCATGATCTCATTCTACAACCCTAATTCTACACAATACCGAAACCCAACTATAACCTTAATAACTATAAATAATCAGCAAATTAGTCATTTATTGAGCTAAAAGTCACAGTTAAGGATTTATTAATAGCAAGCATTGCACCTTGAAATCAAGTGTGACCAAAATGTTTACTAAAAATTAAAATGAAAACAGAAAATATAAAAATAAAACCTTTAATCAACATATTAACAACATAACATCTGATTGACACTAAAATTACACCGCTATAGTGGCTCCTTCTGGAATAGTTACATGTGCTTACTTGTTTACCGTATTTAAATGGACATTTTTAAAAATACAAATAGAGGCTTTTAAATAATATTGGTCAACTTACAGCCTCTCCACGATCTCCACTCTTTCCAGATGGACCCAGAGGACCGGGGGCTCCGGGAGCACCAGGGGCACCAGGAGGACCACTGTTTCCAGACTCACCACGGTCTCCCTACATTTGCAGAACAGTGATGTTTTAAAGGGGAAGCTCTTTCATGTGTACATTTACATATTGATAGGCATTCATTTAATGTTAAGGGAGTAATAAATAAACCAAAAGAGAGTGAATGTAGAGTATTATTGACTGTATATGTGTAAGCATGTTGTATATGTGTAACAATATGTGCAACCATGTTTTTTTTAAGTTTTCATCATGCAAGAATGTAAACATTTAGGTAAACTAGCTTTTTTATGACGCATAGTTTTTCTGTTATGGAAGATGATGGATAATTTTCAATGTAATTAGCCTTTGAATTTAATGCATTTTTGGTTGGATAATAATGCTAAAACAAATCATAATTACAAAATGCTTTTGCATACTGATTTACTAAATCAATTGCAATTAATCGCATCCAAAATAAAAGCTTGTTTTGACATAATTTTAGTGTGTGTACGGTGTATATTTATTATGTATATGTGCATGCATATATTAGAGAAAATGTTTATTTAAACTTAGATTTAAAATATTTGTGTGTATGATACAAATTCTATATAAATTTAAGTATCTATATGTATGTGTGTGTATCACATATACATAATAAACATATATAATACACAAACATAAATTATTTTAAAACAAACTTTTAATTTGCATGCATTTAATATTTGCCCCGCACTAATATTTTTATATTATTATTTCTTTTAAATGTCTTTATTGTAGATAATGCTTAGGTAATAAAGATGTGTCTGATTGTGCTCACCTTTGGTCCAGGTGGACCATCGCGTCCAGAAACACCATCATGTCCAGCGTTACCCTGCAGAGTTGAAGGCATAACAAAAATGACTCCATCATATTACACAGCATTTGACTATTTCATAAAATTAGCAATAAAGTTTGCTGACCTCACGTCCAGCCTCGCCAGGAGCTCCACTCAGCCCAGGGGGTCCCATTGGTCCTGGGGGTCCACGTTCACCAACAGGTCCAGAGGGTCCCTGCTTTCCTGGCTCTCCCTGTAATGCACGGGTATAATGGACATTTACATTCATGCATTCAACAGACGCTTTAATCAAAAGAGACTTACAATAATGGAGAATATGAATAAAGTCAATTATCAACAGAAGAACGGATTCATCTGAAAATGAAGGTTACGAAACAGCGTTCATAACCTGTTTTATTGTCTTCCAAATTAAGTGATAAAGTCCACTAATATTCATATTGTTAAATTTATTTATTTATGTTTTAATGCCATATCAGCAGCATTGGCTTCTTGGCATCAGTTTCTTAACAAACATTCATTGTACAAAAACAAAACAATCAAATAGTAACAACACCGAAAAGAGTCATATACAATCTTTCAGTTTGATTAAAGATGAATATTCTAAAATTGCTCCACAAGACACCTTTTCAATCATATTATTAAAAGCGACACACCTCTTTAACGTCTTGTACGAACATAATAGCGTGTGTGTTTTATTTTATTATTTATTTTACTATTACTTTTATTTTATTTACATTACATTTGTCTTGTGTATTATGTTTTCAGTTTTTGCTTATACTTGTTAAATCAAAGCTTTGATTACCCAAATGTTGACGTTGTTTTTAATATTTGTTTACGCTTGTGAAGCACTTTGAGATGTATTTAATGTATGAAACGTGCTATACAAATAAAATTCTTAGCATTATTATTGTTATTACTTCAAAAATGTGACATATTTACAATAAAACAGGATAATCGATTAAAGATATATAGTTACTGAAAATTGAAGAATTCACAAAAGAACAAGGGCAAAAGTGCTTTAATGGTGTAATATGTTATGTTGTATTTTATGTTGTAATAACTTCCCCCCTCTCTTCACCAACATCTCTTCTCTGATTGGTGTTTACTGGAAAGAGGGCGGGATCAAACTGTCACATGAGATCCACCAATTAATCAATTGGACAAAGTCAAGTCCCACCCTACTATTTTTCTCATTCAAGAAATAACACAAAATCCCCACAACTTATGTTTCATGTTTTTAATTTGATTTTATTTATATATATATGTGTGTGTATTAAAAACCTAATTTATCACTTACAGTAATTATGCATATCATTTAGTGTTTGTTGTGCAATCTGTGGGTTTGGTCTATTTATGATGTTTTTGAATTAAGATTTTATAATTTTTTCATATTTATTATAATTTATATTTATTTATATTTATTTCTTTCTCGCTTGTTCTTATTTGTTTAACTGTCATACAAGTCGAATAAACAAATCATACATAAAAGAAAACTTGATTTAGATTGTATGGTGACTTTAATGTAGATTTGAATATTGTTGAAAGAAAAACTAATATCTATATAAATCTGTTGTCGGAGTACTTACAGAAGGACCTGCCAAGCCGCCGAAACCTCTCTCTCCTCTCTGTCCAGGAAGACCAACAATACCACGAGATCCAATAACACCAGGGGGTCCAGGAGATCCAGCGAGACCCTAAACACAAGAAAGAGGTATAAAAGACCATTAAGATTCAATAACATCATGGATTTCACTGCACTGACACTATTGCATGAGAACAACAATTGAACTACAGTGAGCTGGATAATGACAATATTGTTTTCGGTAGAATAGAGGTTCAGATTAGTTTCATAATTGATGAAATGCAATTTAGGATGCAGCGATTAACCAATTTCACTATTAATTGTGCTTTAATTCATCATGGTTAATAAATCGTAAAGGCTCTGCAATACCACATTTTTACTGCATGGAATAAAACTATTCAATTACAGTGATGTGTTTCCTTTTTGTTTATTTTAACTGTACTGTAATGTTCAAAAGGCAACTATATTGTTGAAGTCAAAAGCTATCTAGAGGTTTTTTTTCACTATTTGGGTGCTTAAAGATGTAAAACAAATGCACAAAATTAAAATACAGAACAATGTTGTAATGTAGTTGATTAAAAGAGGCTTTCAGATTACATTTATTTACATTTGTTTGCTTTATGTAGCTTATATTTAATCACAAATAGCATTAGATATTTATTTTCAATTAAATAAATGAAAGCATTATTTATGTTTATGTCAAAAATGTCATTTTAATTCCAAAGAGAGAAATGGACTTTTTTGGTTTTTATTAATATATTGTGAAGTTTTCATGAGATTTTATGAACTAATAGTGTTGTGAAATTAATGAATGTATAATATTCCTGATAACCTTGAAACCATGATTATTCCTTAGACTATAATCATACCAACAAAATCTATAATCGTTGCAATATCCTCTAACTGCAATATATAAACATTTGTGAATTGAATTGAATGAACTGTTAAAAATGTACATTTCTGTCTACTTTTAGCTGATAACTAAACTGAATTAACATGAAGCCAAACTAAGCTGAATAATGATCCTATTGGAAGTGTTGGAAATATGATTACTTACAAGAGGACCATCGGGACCAGGGCTACCCCTCTCTCCGGAGGGTCCTGGGGGTCCAGCAGCTCCAGCCTCTCCAGGACGGCCAGCGGGTCCCTTCTCACCACGGGCTCCTCTTTGTCCCTCTTTACCAGCAGGACCATTAGGTCCAGGGGGTCCAGAAGCACCCTGAGATTGAGAAACAGAAGCTATGAAATTAAATGCATCTAATGTAAAAAAAACAAAGGCTAGTAATGCTACATACAGTATAAAGTTAGTCATAAACATTTGCTTAGACCAGAGATTCACAAATATATTTTGCAGGCCGACCCTTTTATTTTTAAGAGTGCTGTGAGATTTTAAGTATTTAAATAATTTTATATCATATTCACGTTTACAATATGTCTGTTTACTAGTGGCCACATGACATGCACATAAAAAAAGTAAAGTAAATGTTTTACTATCAAAATTTATAAGCCGTATTTTTGTAATCGCTATTTTTAGCACTCTGTTTTTGGCAAACACGTTTTTTAACCCTGATTTAGACCTGGTTTAGAATGAATAATACTTACGGAGGGGCCTGGAGGTCCGACTCTACCAGCAGCACCAGGGAAACCAGTAGCACCCTATTAAAACAAAAACACGACCAGACTGCTATAAAACAACATGATAGAATCACTGCAATATCATTTTGAAAAAAAAAAAATGACACCAAAAAGTGATTTAAAAATAATTATGATTGCATTACATATCATATAATATTATAAAATGTCACAAATTCATAGTTTATGTAACAAGACATATATATTTTTTTTCAATGAAAGTCATGCATTTTAAGTGTGTGGCTAATTATAGTTAACTAATATCATACTACTACTACTACTACTACTAATAATAATACTACTACTACTACTACTACTACTACTAATAATAATAATAATCTAAACACCTAAAATAAATGTTAACCGTAATTTTAAAAACTATTATATTATTTGAATTTATGTATATATTTTGTTCTCTTTCTTTTTCTTCTGTAATTCTAGACTAAGGATTTTTCTTGTAAGGATGTGTAATTGTAATGTAATCACTTGTATTCAATAATTATAGAAGGAAATATTTTTTGTTTTAATTTTATATGCATAAGTAAAATGTGGAGGATCTTTATAATCTTATAAACATTCTGTAATTGTGTATATTCTCCCAATAAAAAAAAACTATTATATTATACTATTATAACTATATATATATATATATATATATATATATAAAACTATAACTATTACAACATAACATACTAAAATAACTAAAACAACACCTGAAATAAACAAAAAAAAACTTTGACATATTTAATAAAAAATTACATTAAAATTATAATTTAATACAAAACACACACACTAAACAACTTGGTAGTGAAAGTAAAATTTTTCTTTTTAGTGTGTAATAAACTGTAATAATATAATAAATAGTGTGTAAAAACACACTTACAGGAGGTCCAGCACCACCACGAGCACCTTTAGAACCAGTAGCACCAGCAGGTCCCTATCAACAACAAATAATAAGTTAATAACACATATATCAACAAAAAAAAAATAACATTCTGCTTCTAATACTGATTATATTACCTGTGGTCCAGAAGCTCCGACGGGTCCAGCAGGTCCAGGAGCTCCAGCGTCACCCTTGGGTCCGGAGTCTCCAGTCTCTCCTTTAGCACCAGGCTGTCCATTGCCACCCTGCATTAAGAAAAGAGATAGTTAACCTCAAACTGAAACCCCTCATGATGAGAAATGACTGAGAAGAGGCTGGTTTTCTTACAGGAGGTCCAGCAAAACCAGCAGGTCCAGGAGAACCGGCTTCACCGCGCTCACCCTGAGATAGAACAAAAATAAAAATGCATCAGTGCCATGTATTACATTGTTCATATATAATCTCATATATACCGTGTAAAGCCTAATGCATGAAATAAAAGTCAAAATGAAGTAGGTTATTGAATAATTTAATAAACTCTAAAGAAAATAAATATTGCATGCATGTTTGAGTTATTCAAATTTTATGCATCAGACTTCTATGGCTTATATAGTGTGATATAAATAGAAAATGAAGAATAAAAAAAGCTTGATTTTAGTCTGAGCAAAAATGTGCAATTTTCAAAATAAAAGTCTGAACTATTAATCAGAAGGCATGTAGTAGACTGTGTGCAAAAGATTCTTACAAATATGTATCTAATTCTGCTAATACATTTTGCATGCAACTGCTTGCAAGTTAGCATTATCTTTTGCTCCTTATGTCTATGTTTTAAGATATTTAATTTCTGATAACTTACAGGGCCTCCACGTGGTCCAGTCAATCCTGGAGGTCCAACAGCACCAGGCTCTCCCTAAAAAACACAACCAAATACAAAGCCCGTTTATTCTTTTATCCTTTTATTTAGTGACCAAAATAAATGTTGCTTAAATTGATCAGTGCAATTCAATATGCATTTGAAGCTGAAACATATTTGCTTGATAATTTGAGTGTTAATCGTTCAGTGCTATCTAATAAATGTTTCATATGTCTTTACCTTATCACCAGGAGCACCACTGGGTCCAGGAGGTCCAATAGGGCCGGTCATGCCACGCACGCCATCTTTGCCAGGAGCACCATCAGGACCCTTGGGACCACCATCACCCTAAAGAGAAAGCACAGCATTATTACTCATTTTAGAGCTATACTGAAATGTACTTGGGTCAAAGCCCAAAATGTACAATTTGTGACCAAGGATAACAAAAACAGTCATAAGGGTCAATACATTTCTTTAAAGTTTTTTATTTATGTATGGTTTGTTAGGGTAGGACAATATTTGGTTGCGATACAGCTATGTGAATATCTAGAATATAAATTGAGAAAAATCACCTTCTTAGCAAAGCACATCATAAATTGAGTTTTGATAGATTAATTGTAGGGGATTTACAAAATATTTTCATGAAGCATGAACTTACCTTAATATTCTATTGATTTTTTGTCATGAAAAAAATTATAGTTTTGACTTTTTACAACGTATTATTGGCCATTCCTACACTGTAAACAGCTATTACTTAAAAAAAAGTGAGTAAATCCATTGCCTTAAAAGTGACAAGCTGATTTTACAAAAATAATTAAGTAATTCTGTTGTAATTTAGAAATGTTAAGTTCACGTAACTTAATTTAAAAAAATTATGCACAGTTTATTTACTTAGTAGTTTTAAGGCAATGGGTTTACTCACTTTTTTTAAGTAAAGTCATCGAAAACACTTTTTACAATGTACACATATACCCGTTTGACCCCAAAATAGTCATTAAACATAATTTTAAGTCTATAATTTGCATTATAAAAGTTATCCATCCATGCATCCATCTTTTCTTTTGACATTTATTTTCCACAAAAGAACGCTAACTCAGATGTTGTTTTGCACAAATATCTGATGGTAGGATGTCAAAATGCTGCAGATATGAACGAGTGTGGTAATCTTACTCTGTCTCCTCGGGTTCCGGGCATTCCTCCAGCGCCGCGCTCTCCGGGCATTCCCTGCATCCCTGCGGGTCCAACACCACCGTTGGCTCCACCGGCACCAGGCTCTCCCTGAACACACAAAGAGTATCAGGTTATTTTTCAGATATCCCTGTACTGCATTTTACATTTACTGTACATTTACTCATTTTGCAGATGTTTTTATCCAGACAGACTTACAAGGTCTCACCCAAAAATGAAAATTCTGTCACCAATTACTCACCCTTTAGTTGTATCAAACCTTTATGAGTTTTGTTCTTCTGTTGATCACAAAAGAAGATATTTTGAAAAATGTTGGAAACCAGTAACCATTGACTTCTATAGTATTTGTTTTTCCTACTATAGATGCCAATGGTTACAGGTTTCCAACACTTTTCAAAATATCTTCTTTTGTGTTCAACAGGAGAAAGAAACTCATAAATGACTGAAACCACTTGAAGGACAGTAAATAGTGTGTAATTTTTCATTTTTGGGTGAACTAACCCTTTAAACCCATTTTGATACATAAATACTATGACAAGTCAAAGTTATTATTTTTATTTATTACATATTTTTGTACTGATGATAGGAATACAAATATAAATGTCATTATGTTACTGAATCAGGAGTCTTACCCTAGCACCATCATTACCAGGGGATCCAGGGGATCCACGAGGGCCGGTTGGGCCGCCAGGTCCAGGGGCCCCGCGCTCACCAGGGAAACCTCGGTCACCCTGCGGGAGACATTTACAAAATCACTCTACTGTATTTCATTCCAAATAAACAGAAACTACTGTAGTTGTTTATATTTAAAGGTGCAGTGAAGTGCTTTGAAATGTGCATTATTGTGTGATGTCTGACAAAGACAGGGAGGGGCAGAGTAGCTCCTCCCCTTTTTAAAAAACAGCCAATAGCATTTGGTTTTTATCACAGCTCTGCCAATAAGAGTGTTTAAAACGAAAAGAAAATGTATCTAAAATAATTAAGCTATATAATTTTTTTTACAGCTTTTACATCATTTCATACCATAAAATATAGCTTTTCTTTGTTTCTATCTATTTTGTTTTAAAGTATGTTGTTAATTGAAAAACAACATATAGATACTAAGAGAATTATGTATATTTTTTGCAGTTTAAGCATAATATCAGTAATAGTGACAATACATTTAACGGGTGCAAAGGAGGTAAACAGAGGTGTGTATTATGGATTAATCGAGATGAAGGATATTTATGTGAATATACTCACTCTGGAACCAGAGGGACCAGAAGGACCACCTTCACCAGGAAGACCCTGTTAAACAATCAACACAATCAATAACACTGAATAAACACTGATTGGCTTTTTTAATATGGTGTGATTGTTCACAATAAGCTTGATTATGGTGACTTAGTCTAAACTCCACATAACTAGCATACAGTAAAACAAACAAAAATCTCAGACACCAGCTATAATTGTTTGGATTTTTTTTGTATTAATGGGTACATGACACTATAGTTTATTTATGTAAATGAGGATAGCAAAATAAAGTAAAACGTGACATATTATACTCAAAAATTCTTCATACAAATGAACCTGATAGACTGCAAAAACTACAGTAGCGAAAGTTGTGCAAATATTGTCATAATACAGTTGTCTGAATTATTCTTGGTCAATAGTAAGTAATGTATTTTTTATTTAATGCCATGTCAGCAACCAAGGCTATTTTTATGGCAAGAACATTTCAATAATAAATTTACAATTAAAAACAACAAACAAATGATACATAAATTAAATAAGATTTTTAGCGCTAATACATGATAAAAATTCTAACATTTTTCCTGGTGTCACTTTGCTAAAATGTCCTTAAGAGAGTTCATTTCATATAAAAGCCGTCTGGGATCATTAAATATTATTATATATCGATCGTAATCCATTACATACTGTGCCTTTCAATCAAAGCATTATCAAGATAAATTTGTTCTGACCAAGTTTCACTCAAAGTCATATTCTATGACCATTTTTTTTAAGCAATCATAATGTAAGAAATGCTCTGAGAAATAATTGTAGTTTTTACTCTAGCCACGTCCAAGCGATCATCCATACCTGTTCACCAGGTTTGCCAGTCTCACCGGTAGCACCCTGTGCACCTGGAAGACCCTGGAAGAGAATAAACAATGATAGCATTAAATAACTAAATCAGTTTCAAGTTTAACTGGAACAACACCAGCATTATTGCACTACTCTCCTGTCTGCCTGATTTGCTGGAACGTTCCCCATTTCGAAAAATTGTGTATATTTATTATTCTCTATTCTTCATCTATGTGCTTTGACACAATCTACATTGTAAAAAGCAGATGAATTGAACTGAATTACACCAATAGCTATGTTTCCATCCAACTATTTTTATGCGCATTTTGGAATATCGCATTATATTAGGTAAAAAAATGAGGTAAAAATATAACCGCAATTAATCGCATCCAAAATAAAAGTTTGTTTTTCATTTACTCTTTAGTTTATCCTTTTTATTTTTACTATTATTGTTGTCGTTAGCATTACTATTATTAATATTATTATTTCACAACCTCCTGTATTACTGTAATTTGTTAATTCATTCATTCATTCATTTTCTTTTCGGCTTAGTCCCTTTAGTAATCTGGGGTCGCCACAGCGGAATGAACCGCCAACTTATCCAGCATATGTTTTACACAGCGGATGCCCTTCCAGCTGCAACCCATCACTGGGAAACATCCATACACACTCATTCACACTCATACACTACGGACAATTTAGCTTACCCAATTCACCTGTACCGCATGTCTTTGGACTTGTGTGGGAAACCGGAGCACCCGGAGGAAACCCGCACGAACACGGGAAGAAACTCCCCGGGAAGAATGTGCAAACTCCACACAGAAATGCCAACTGACCCAGCCGAGGCTCGAACCAGCAACCTTCTTGCTGTGAGGTGATCGTGCTACCCACTGCGCCACCGTGACGCCCTATTTTGTTTATTTTATATATGTATATGTCTTTCGTTATGCTCAATGTTATATGCTGATTGTCTACGTCATTTGCTTTGTTCACATAATTTCAAAATAAAATGTAAAAAATTTGATGAAGAAAAAAAATAAGTTTGTATTGACATAATATATGTGTGTGTGCTGTGTGTATTTATAATGTGTATATAAATACACACATGCATATATTTGAGAAAATGTTTATTTATGTTTAGATATAAAATATGTATATGATACAAATTGTATATAAATTTAAATTTCTATGTAAAAAAACAGTTTTTTATACTTTTGTTTCTATGTAGGTGTGTGTATCACATATAATAATTAACATATAACATAATCACATATAACATAATAAATATGTTGCCCAGCACTAAAGAAAATGAAAATGACAAGCAGCGCATAAATTAAAACAATGTGCATAAAAAACATATGCACAAATTACGTTGTTTTTTTTTGGATAAACGGCACGGGTTTATCAGGAAGTGATTTCTTCCTGTTTTCCTTGACTTATAGGATAGAAATGGTGATTTATTTGCAAATGTTTTATGTGATATTTTTGCACATAAATCTAATTTGCATCTTTGGATGGAAACCTAGCTATTGATAATAATTACTTATTTAAAAAAAGCCTAGACACAACTGAAAGGGTCTGTGTTGATGAGTATATAAAAACGTACCTGGAATCCAGAAGGACCAGCAGATCCCTGTTCTCCTTTCTCACCAGCAGGTCCCTATGAGACGACAGACCAGGACATAATCAGAACAATTCACTCTGAAATAATAGATTTGTATTATATCAAACTTTTAAAGGTTTTAGTAGACATACAGCAGGTCCAGAAGCACCAGGACCACCGATATCACCATCCTTACCAGGAGCTCCCTGTAGAAATACAGAGAAACACACAATGATCATAACTCTATTCAATTCAAGTTTATTTGTATAGCGCTTTTCACAATAATAATTGTTTCAAAGCAGCTTTACAAAAGGTGCACATTATTGCATTTCAATCAAATTCAGAAAACTTAAGGTTATTAGTTACATTAACTTTAATAGGTACTAATAACTTTAATAAACTAGTAACTAATAGCTTTTAACAGTTAAAGTTATTATGCATAAGCATAGTTAACCTGCAGTTATATAGTATATAGGTGATGTCTATGTGTACATGATGAATCAGCTCAAACATTCATTCAAGGAACAAGTTTAAAGAAATGCTTAAGATTAAGTAAACTGTGTAATTTATGACTTGAGACAGAAATGAACTTTTCTCATTATGAGACAGTATTTACCCCTGGTGTTTTATTTTATTTCTCTTTTAGCTTCACAAGATTAAATTTGAAAAAATACCTTTTTAAAATGGTAAATCTGTGTTGTAAATAATGTCATAGGGTTAAATGTAACCATTTACTTTAATCAAATAGAATACCGAAGCTTTTTAAATCCTATTATCTCTCTCTCTCTCTCTCTCTCTCTCTCTCTCTCTCTCTCTCTCTATATATATATATATATATTTATACACTTAGTTGGAAGTTTGTAGTTCTAATTAATGTTTATCTTGATTTTTCCTGTTTATTACAATTTTATTTAATATTTTCCCCAACGTATTAATTTGGGTGTGTTAACCCAGTGTGTGACTGCATCTTCAGGGTTTTTTTTGTTAGAGTATTTCCAGTTTTGGCTTTGATACTGACTAATTTAATGTAATGTAATGTAACATTGAATGTAAAGCACCGTATAGAAAATATTAATTAAAAAGATAGATCTGTGAGGGGTGAACACTGTATATTGACACATTTTTTTTAAGTCAAAAAAGTTCAAAAGCCACTCCAGGGCTTTTCTGATGAGTATTTCAATGAGTGCCCTATAAAGGGATTAATTGGATATTAAACATAAAACATACAAAAGTAATCTAAATGCTGATTGGCCTTTTTGCCAACAACAGAGATGTGTTATTGTTTATAAAGCTCACTGCAAATGGAAGTAAAAAGAAACCTTAAACAAT
This sequence comes from Danio jaintianensis, assembly GCA_903798115.1. Classification (NCBI taxonomy): domain Eukaryota; kingdom Metazoa; phylum Chordata; class Actinopteri; order Cypriniformes; family Danionidae; genus Danio; species Danio jaintianensis. The sequence goes on along the minus strand of CAIGQV010019950.1, from coordinate 6,360,626 downwards.
GAGAGCAGATGTGAGGTTTCTTTTCTTACCTACGGCAGTCAATATAAACTGTGTTTAATTGTGCGAGGGGTAATTTTGTCCTCTTATCTTATATTATTAAGCATTTTTATCCAATTTGCCAGCATTTTCAACCCTTATTAGGACATACCAGAGGGCCAGTAGGTCCAGCAACTCCTCTCTCACCAGATTTACCACTCTCACCCTAAAAGCAAAGACACATATATATGATTATTAATCAGTTGGTAAAAGCTGACATTCATAAATACTCATAAGAAACCTCATTTTTTACAATTTGAAAAAATAAATACCATAAAAAATAAAGATCATAAATTACAGTTTAAAAAAATCTAATTTTGTTGAGTATCATATCATACAACAGGCTTTTTTGACTAATACATATGATATATTGAGAATATTCAGCTCATGCTAAATGAGGAAAGGATGCTATTTATTTGCACCATGCCCAAATTACAAATGCATATATAATATGCATCTAAGTATTGATAAAAAAATCACTTAATTAATTTTATAATCAAATCTCTGTAGTTTATAATCATTTAATACAATACAATGATTGAGAAATGAAAAATTAAACATTCTTCAAAAGCCATATAAAATAAATGTTTGCATCAATCAAGTTAATCTTAATCTTGAAATTAGCATCAGTGGTCTTTATAAGGTTAAACTTGCACAAATATGTTATATATTCCTTCACTCACTCACTTTGAACAGTCTGTTATATAATAAATTAGAGCTAAAATAAATACAATTACCACAATAACTTACATCAGTTCCTTTGGGTCCAGGGAATCCCATCACTCCAGGAGCACCGCGAGATCCAGAAGGTCCTGGGGGTCCGGGGCGGCCATCTTGTCCAGGTGCACCCTGTGAGTTAGAGATTTATGCAAACATTAATTTAAACACAAGATTATATCTCATATTAATTCTACACTGCATAAAAAAACCCCAAAAACTATGCAATGAATTATAAAAATAAAATCTTACAGAAGGTCCAGCTTTGCCATCAGGTCCAGGGCTTCCAGGGGCACCAGTCATACCCTACAACAGACAACAGTTTAGGTTAAATACTCTAAAATACTCTTTATACTGCTAATAATAATTGGACCATTGAAGATGACCAATAACATACCTTAGATCCAGGCAGACCTGGCTCTCCTGGGCGACCAGACTCTCCGGTGGCTCCTTGACCTCCCATTGGTCCGTTGGCTCCACGTTCGCCAGGGGCGCCCTGAAATTAGATTAAAATTAGATTATCTTTAGTAAATCAGTGTTTCTGCAACAGAAATCTTCTACAGGACCCTGGACAGCTCCTTCTCTATGCATTTTACTGTGAGAAGGAATGAACTAAACTGAGTGCTGTGAGCTTAAAAAATATTTAAAAAATGTCAAGATTACTCTTAAGTTTATTAGAAGATGTGCAATTGCATCCCTAATAAATATGCAAAATTAACTAATTAAAAGTGCTGCATTCTTATTAGAATGATTCAGTCTTAATAAATAATACTAGAAATTTCATCACGTTGCTATATATATATATATATATATAATATTGGTCAAAAGATCATGTTTAGTAAAAGAAATATTGGGTTTTTAGCAACTGTTTTACATGTGAATGTAATTTTAAGTGTCGTGATGGCGTTAATGTTGTTGTGGAAACATCTTTTTTCAGAAATCTTTCATGATTACAAAGAAACTGAATTCTTAAGAAACAACATAATTACTATAACTTTTTGTGTATTTCTTGCATCTTTGATAAATAAATGTAATGTTTATTTTTGGTTCCAGACATGGTTTCCACACACACACAAAAAAATAATTATTTAATGGGCATCAAATTGCATCATGTGTATAGTTAGCATTTTTAAGTAGATTACTATATAAAACTGTCATTTTAAATATATAAAGAATATTGCAAAATATATCTTTTTTTTATATTATTTATATCATGTCATATATATTATTACATACATTACATAATTTGTATTTTTTTAAACATGGTCAAATAAATGCAGCCTTACTGATTCCAAACTACATTTAAGCAGATTTAGTCCTGATTTGTCACATTTGTGTGCTGTAATATTAATCTCACCAAAGGTCCAGGTGCGCCATCACTACCAGGAAGACCACGGTTGCCAGGTGCACCCTTATGAAAGAAAAAGAAAATAAGTAAACAAAAAATAAAGCATTCTTGTATGCATTTGTTGCCGTTTTAGTAAGTTAAACCTACACGGGCTCCAGGAGGTCCGACGGGTCCAGCACCACCAGGCTCACCACGAGCTCCTCTCTTTCCTTCCTCACCAGAATTTCCGGCGAGACCTTGGGGTCCAACTGGGCCCTACAAAAGTGAACGACAACTATTACTATAAAAGCAGAGGTTTTAGTAGATATTATTTGTGTTTTAAAGATACCTACAGGCTCTCCCTTAGGACCAGCATCTCCCTTAGGGCCTTGAAGACCAGGATCTCCCTGAAATAATAGCATGAAATATTAATTTTACAGTATCTATGTAAACTTTTTTAAAGTTTAAATAAAAGAAAGTGATAGTTCTCCTATAAATGTATTTTTCTTGCTATTATTCATTAATTTTAATCTAAACCTGCATTTAAATTGCTAAAAAAAATGATGCAGAATTCTGATAACTGAACAGTTTTAGGTCCCATTGACCCATATAATAAAATATATAATAATACAGATAATATACAATAATAGCAACAGAAATGACAACCTTTTTGGGATTTGTTTTGTTTTCCAGGAAACAAATTATACAGGTTTGAAAATACATAAAGGTCAGTAAAAATGTATTTTGCATGGTTGAGTGTGTTATTTTTAAATTACAGACTATTATTTAGATATTTTTCACACCAATTTCAATTAAACAAAAGAATGCAAAAAACCCCAAAAAAACACTCAAAACCCTGAGTATTCCCCATGTATGCACTATAAAAAGCAGTAAACATACATTGTTTCCTTTGGGGCCTGGAGCTCCATTAGGTCCACCAGGTCCTGGTGGTCCACGAGCACCAGGGAAACCAGGAGCACCAGCAATACCAGCAGCACCCTAAAAATGGCCATGCAAACCAATCAAATTACATACAGACTGGGGTGGATTAATACAATGGATTTAAATGAACCAACTAATAAATACCAGGTCAATTTATATAAATGAAATATGAGAATACTTACAGGAGATCCTTTGCCACCAGGAGAGCCATCAGCACCAGGTCCTCCCTATGCAGAAAGAAGAAAAGTACATGTGAAATTTGTCAAACGAACAAATTAATTGGATAAACAATACTTTTTTTAAAATGCATTTAATGAACTATTTTGTAGATAATCCAATTTTAACTTTCTCTATTTCTAAATATACCACCAATGTATATCAATATGCCAACACAGACATTCTCTTTCAAAATGTAGAAATCTTTTAATCAAAATAGTACGATTTAAACAAATATAGAGTAAATACTCACAGCAGGGCCGGCAGAACCAGCAGGTCCAGGGTTACCAGGCTCACCACGGGATCCCTGAGGTCCCTCTGAACCACGACCTCCAGCAGTGCCAGTTTCTCCCTACAGAAGAAAAAAACGTGATTAAAAACTTTGATTTTTAAGAAAGTGACTCACAATTTTCTCATTTAGATGCTTTGAAGTGCATTTGTTTTTATATATTGTCTACGCAAAAGAGTCAAGAAACAACTTAATTGTGTTCTGAACGTGTTTGTGTGTGTTTGATAATATTGCATTGGTTTTATAATATACTATTGTCATCTGCACCAATCCATGATCACAAAAAACATTTAAAATTTGGGTGCAAATGTGTGTTTCGTTTGCTGTACCTTAGCACCAGCACCACCAGGGAAACCAGGAGAACCAGCAGGGCCAGTGGGTCCCTAATGTTGGACAAAAATAATAAGATAGTCAAACAAAAGACATCAAATACATAAAAATGATTTATAAGATTCACCCTACTCTGATCGGACAATGCATGATAAACTAGTCTCAATAACATCACATTGTAAAAATGACACTGCAAAGAGTATTGGACTCATCTACACAAGTAAAAAAATACTGTTTTGTATTCAGAAATAATAAGTCAAAATTGAAAGAGTTTTCCCTTAAAACAAGCTAAATAATCTGATAAAATAATCTTGTTTTTGGTTTGAAATATGATTCTTTTATTTCATTGGCAGATTATTTAGCTTGTTTTAAGGAAAAACTCACTTAATTTTGACTCATTATTTCTGAACACAAAACAATATTTTTTACTCATCTACAAAATGTTTCTTGATTTAAGAATCTTTAGATAAAGTAAGATTAGAAGTAAGAATTGCCTGTCAATAACCTTCCCAGATATTTCAAACATTCATAATATAACTTCACATTTCAAGTGGACTAAACTTAACATATTAAAGCAGCACAAACACATACTTAAATGTGTATGATTTACAAAAAATAACTATCAAACCAAGTACTGACTAATTAAATACTTGAATTATATGTATATTCATACAGCAAATATCTGCTTGTATTCCCAGAATATTGAGACTTACGGGAGGTCCAGCAGCGCCAGTGTTGCCATCATTACCACGGGCACCCTGCAGAAAACAAAAGCAGATTCATTTTTATACTGAATGATGACCTGAGCCATGAATTAAAAGCACAGTTCACCAAAAACGTTACATTTACTAACTATTTATGCACCCTCAAAACCTTTATGAGTTTCCTTTTTCTGTTAAACACAAAAGAAGATATTTTGAAGAATGTTAGAAACTTGTAACCATTGACTTCCATGGTAGAAAATACAAATTCTATGGAAGTCAATGGTTACATGTTTCCAACATTTTTCAAAATATCTTCTGTTGTGTTCAACAGAGGAAAGAAACTCAAACAGGTTTGTGACAAGTGAATGACGAGTAAATAATGTCAGAATTGTTCCTAATCAAGTAACAGACAGATTTCTATTTATTTTCATTAAAGCAGACTTCAAATTGTCACATTTATAAATGTTTACTCAAGAATAATCAGTATGTATTGCTCATAAATGCATAAGCTGTGCAAAAGCAGTATAAAATATATGTGATATAAACATATGAGATGAAGACTGTACTGAATATTCAATATAAAGTCTAAATGCAACAATTAAAGATGTTTATTTAAGATTGTAGTTACTTACAGAAGGACCGGAAGGACCAGGGCGACCTCTCTCACCGGGCAAACCACGAGCACCCTGAATAAAAATTGAAAAAAAGAGCAAATGTGAGACTAATTATATGTTTTAAAGATATTTACACAATCTCTTAATCCCATCCGGATCCACTCACCATGGCTCCAGGAGTTCCAGCCTCACCAGGAGAACCAGCTTCTCCCTAAAAACAGAGTGAAAATATGATTAATTGAGGATGCAATTAAGCATATATGTGAATAATGATATCTGCATATGATAAATATAAAAATCTAACCTTAGGGCCAGCAATGCCAGCGTCTCCCTTAGCTCCATCTAGACCAGGGAATCCCTGAATGAGGCAATAAAAATGACAGTCACACTTTATTTTACGGTACATTTCTCACTATTATTAGACTTTAAGCCTAATAAACGACTAATTTGCTGCTAGTTTAGGTAGGATTAGGGATGTAGAATAGGATCATATTTAATAAGTACTAATAAACAGGTAATATCTTTATGATAGGCAGTTAATAAAATAGTAGTTAATGAAGTGAATTGTTAACTTCAACTAAAGTGTGTAAAGAATGTTATTTGCATTAAAATGTCAGTTTTTAAACATTCACATTAAGCAGTACTTCATGTAAAGTGAAAAACACATATGATGGGAAATTGCATTAAAGTAAATAGCTACAATATTGGAATGTATAAAATGAAGTGAAAAAAACACATTTTAAGCATTATTGTACACAAAAAAACACATTTGGTGAGTATATTAATGAATATCTAAAAAAAAAAAAAAAAGCCACCTAATATAAAATAATACATTTAATTACTTATTTTATTATTTTAGACTCATTTAATAACTTAGTTTATGCAAAGATGCATGAGTATTGCCCACAAAACAGAAAACACAAATATATTAAATACATATGAGTATTACAAAAATGACCATACAATAACAATGTATAAATAAACATAACAATTCAATCTTTTAAACAATAAAATACAAATATTATTTGCTGTCATACTCACTCTGTGTCCCTTGATGCCAGGGAGTCCAGGGGTTCCTGGGAATCCACGAGCACCCTGTGAAATTAGCATGACAATGCAATCTATATTGTGTACAGCTCCACATATATTTTACATTCCAATAAGCATGTAGCATGTCTTCTTACATACTAATTCAAAATGTCTGTGAATATCAATGAAGAAAACACAAATCTCACCTGAGGCCCAGCTGCTCCACGCTCACCGGGACGGCCTGCTTTGCCAGCTTCACCCTTAGGAAGAGCAAAACCGATATAAATAGGCATGAAGGACATACTGAAGATGATTTAAATGATGAAGGAAAAACTCACATCTTCTCCGTTCTTTCCAGTAGGGCCGGCAGGACCACGAGAACCCATTGGACCCTGCAGAGAGAATAATAATAATAATATTCACCAGCAAATATGCATGTTCTGTAAAATGTAAAGTAGGCTATATTCTGGCACATAGAAACACTGAGAATGAATAAAGTCAATGCAATGTACTTACAGGAGCACCAGGCTCACCAGGCTCACCTGGGGGGCCAGTGAATCCCTGAGGGCCCTGAGAAAAACCCAGACAAATACAGTTAGATTTCAGGTGAAAGATTAAGTTTATAATGTTCATTTATTTATTTCATAGTATTAAAACCAACTTACAGGTGAACCTGAAGATCCTGGGGGGCCACGGGGACCCATGGGGCCCTACAAGAGAGAAACCACCATGTTAAAAGTAGATATGATAATAATGTAGACAATCTTTAACAACATTAAACATTGTTAAATGACAAATTCTAATAGTGTTATTAATGTTTATGCACAATAACAGTGAGTTATGATGCGTGAGATGTACAAAAGAGTGCAGAATATTCAGAACGCAACACTTTTCTGATTATTCTGTCTACAGGAGGAGGAGGTGGAAGAAAAACTGACTTACTGCTGGTCCGGGTTGAGGAGGACCGCTGGATTTCTCACTGCCATAAGCCATTTGGGAAAGGAAAGACTGTGGGAGAGCAAGAGAATCAAAGTATGAGCTTCTGTGATTATCTTCAGCTTATCATTTAATGCTGAACAACTCAAGAGTTCATTTTAATGCCAGATAATAATGAAATCTTAATACACATGGATGTAAATTAAAGCATGCATGTAATAAGCCACAAACACCTTAAAAACTGCTATTTTTTTTGCTTTTAAAGAGTGCATAGTCTGCTTTTATTCCTGTCAACCTAGTGTGAATCCTAGTGGTGGGAATGATGGGAGCTGTTCACATAGTTAGGTACTGAACTACACAGTAAGCTCATATTATTTTGGTTGTTGTAATAAATAAGATTAATAAAATACAAGAAATTCAACTTCAGTATTTCTACTAAAAATGTCACATTGCATTCTGTGTATTACTAGCCATTTCTGAATGAAATCAGTGTATAAAAAAATCTGATTTGTGTTTTTTTAAACAATATTTTCTTCATTATTTTAATTTTTCTAAATGTTAATTATTACATTAGCATTTTATTGTAATAATAATAAATATTTTTACTGTATTTTACTTTCATATATAAAAATTTTTTAATGGCAAACATAAAAATCTATTGTGTAGCAGTGGGAGACTCCGCACAGATTAATTTCTTTACTTGATTCTTTTACATATAATTATATGGATGCAGACAACACTAATGCAGATTCACAGATTAAATAAAATATATATATCTAAATTGATTCCTTACTCCGCCGCCAAGGCCAGAGGTCCCAGGAGGACCAGGAGGGCCAGGGAGTCCATTCTCTCCGGGAGTACCATCTCTGCCAGGAGGCCCAACAGGACCCTGTAAAGCACAGAAGGGACCCATGATTATCCATTTCTTTCCATACTGATTTTATTTATTTATTTTTTTGCATAACGTATATAAAATGTCATATAAAGTCTGAAACTGTATTGTGAGTGACACAATATTAAAAAAAAAGCTTTGTTCAAATTAGATACGTAAGGTTAGAGAGGTCAAAGGTCAGTGTAACAAGTAAAGGTCAACAGGTTAAATGGTTAATAACTACCTTCAATTTGACTCTCATATGAAAACAAGCTTTTTAACACCTATAAAATGTGTACTCTTGAAAACCCTGATGTGCAATTTTGTTTTGTTGTATTACTAGTCAAGCATATATAGTAAACTGATGTGATAAATAATGATAAGTAGCATTTTCAACAACAAAATGTCTACTCACTGGGTCTCCTCTTGGGCCAGCAGGACCCTAAAGATGAAAAAATTAAAATATTATGACACTTTACCTTAGTGCAATTTGTAAATATAACATAAACAGGTTTTTAATGTGCTTAATGCACATTATTGTGACGCATTATTTTTTTTTTTAAATGTAATAAAATTCACACTAACCACGGTATCAACATATGGAGGCTCAGGACCTGCAGTTTCTTCTTCTATGGAATAAATTTAAACATATTTCAGAAATGAAGTAAAACAGGTAACGTAAAGATAAGCTCAGAGTATGCAGAATCTCAAAAAAAATATGTAAGTACTTTGAGCAATAACAATAGCAAAACAAAGCATCATCAATTTGTGTGTAAATGATTGGAGCTTAATATGCATTTACAAAATGAAACATACACAAAATGTATATATATATATATATATATATATATATATATATATATATGTATTGGAAAGCACATTGATCTGCAATGCATCATACACTGTTCTGAGAAACAGTGCAGAAAATGCATTATTAGTAAAAAGGTAATAAAAGCTACAAGCAAAAACATCCTTAATCCCTTAGTTGCATGTAAAAGCATCAGTGGTGAGAGAATCCAGTGAAGTATTAATACTCCATAGGGCTCCAGCATGATGGCAGGCCAATGACAGATACTTCCCAGAGCATGTGGTTAAGCGTTTGCACACTTGAGGGCAGCAGAGCTAGCATGACCACAAGGTCTGTGTGACTGAGGCGAAGGTGGAGGTAGTACCGTCGGGGCAGATGGGGCAGCATTCTCCATCGGGAATCTCTGGATTGGCACAGTCTGATGTATCCTCGCAGATCACCTCGTCGCACATGACCGTCCCGCTGTCGCAGACGCAGATTTGGCAGGGCTCGGGTTTCCATACATCCTTGTCGTTGTAATTCTGACCCTCCAATGTACAGCTACCGAATGAGACTGCAAGGACAAGAAGCATGAATTAGGACAGTAGAAGATAATTAATTGAAGGGCCCACGGGTCCAAGTGGGCCTCAATAATATCTCAAATTGATAATTGCAACCAAACAGGCAACTAAATCTCAGCCTCAGAGTTCTAAGTGACTAAAAACGTTTCTAAAAACTAAATACAAACACCTCTGTGTCACATTCAAGAGGAAATATATGGCTTGTATATAACAAAAGCAATGATAATAGCATTTCACTCTTGCATATGCAGAGAGTGAACATCAGAGACCTTATTGTTTTAATTTATACTGTTAAAAATCAGAAAAATTCTGATAAAATAGTATAATTGGGCGTGGTGCACAAGTAGGATGATATGAAAGACAGGCCCACATCATGTTTAAGACTATGTAGTATTAAAATCCACCGCTTGGTGGCGCTATTGACTGTTAAATGCACCGTCACGCCCCGAACACTCACAATTAATGAACTGGAAACTAAAAGGTTTTCCATATCAAATAAAAATCTTGTTTGTCCTTTAGAAACGAGAAATTTTATGTATATTGGTAAACCTTAACGGCTAAGTTAATCCTGACAAAACCGTTTGTTTACACGAGTGACAGCTGCATTTATTCTATCACAAAACAGTGTAATCCACAGATAAGCGGTTTTATATCCTGTTATCGAACGATAAAAGTATGACAGAATACAGAAAAGCGTGAAAATGAGAAGATAGGTGATTTTAAAAGCCCTCTTGTCTTCTTTTCGTCGTCTTTTCCTTCAGCGCATCCTTCGCTCGAGGACATCACTCTGGTGCGCGTGCTCGCGCTTAACGTGCAAGGGCACGCGCGCAGAAAACAAGCACGATGAAAAAACAACAACTCCGCGTGCGGCAAGATGCAAAGAAAGATTTCTAGAAGATTTTAAAAACGCTGGTGAGAATAAAAAGGTAGGGTTTTCCTCCTCAAGACATTCCCAAAAAAGTTTTAGAGTGCAGGTGAGCTGCAACATCTCCCCCTCCTCAGTTCTCCAGTGTCCATTGTCAAGCATCTTTGGAGTAAAAAGCAGGAGTAAAAATCATATACTCACTATCATCCTCTCCTTGTCCTCTCACTGCAAGGACCACTGCAGCGAGCAGCAGCCCTAACCGGATATCCACAAAGCTGAACATGTCTAAATATTAGACATGTAGACTCTTTGAGGCTAGGGGAATCCTGTTTTGTCCTCACTCATACACGTAGGGTCCGGTCTGTGTAACTCCAATCCAGACCCTAGCAGAAACTCCCTACTGCCTAAACAAATGTTTGACCCTGGCTTTTATATGCCAAAGTTTTGGGGAGGTGCTGAGTGCACAAGATATCTGCTACATGTTCAAGGCGAAGGGAGTCCCTCCTTCAGCCAAGACAAAGGGCCGCCTTAAAACATGTCAAACTATTTCTAGTCTTCATTACAACGTGGACATTTTGAAAACATGGAGACGTTTGTTAGGGATTCTGGATATCTTGCTCTTCTCTGAATGTCGGGATTCTGCGTGTTTCTTTTTGACTTGGACAAGCAGCATCCTCTTATGTGAATATTTAATGGGATTTTACTGATTTATTATGGTTACCAGATGACAAATCTGACTATTTTTCGTTTTATGGTGAATTTGCTCACTGTGAGCATTCATGTTCAATTTGAGAGATGTTTAGATGTTCGGAAAATAGGGTTTACTCTTTCGAAATGTTCAGAAATTAAATTGATGTCTTCACAAACTTTACATGACTTTCTTTGTTGGAGCAATACCTCATGTTTTTTTAGTGATCACAAAATGCACATCAACTTGTTTTGGACCCAGCTTTTCTTAAACATATCTTCTTTTGCAAACTCAATGTTTAAAATGTGAGTAAATTATGACAAAATTATGAACTGTCCCTTTAAAATATACGCCTAAATGGATCTTTCTAGTTGTATTGATGCGCTACATCATTTAAAAACTATATTTCCTCATTGTTCTGCTCCTGCAACAATCTTAGGCTATTAACAAAGTTTTTTTTATTTATTTATGTTTTATTCTTCACCTAAGGGGTATACATTACTTAATCAAATAAAATATATATTTGTGTGAAATAAACATGAACTGAAATAAAACACACAAAAAGGCAACATTAAGTAGCTTTTAGCCTAAGTACAATAAATACAACTAATAAAAATGACAAATACACAGCTAAATTACTTGAAATATGATAAGAAAATAGAAAAATGAACATATCCACACTCAAAAAAAATTACATTTGCTCAAACTGCTTATTTAAAATGAGCTGAAACAACACAATTCTTCAGGTTTTGGGGGGGAAAACTTAATTTCTTTATGTTCAATCCACTTAAATTTGTAAAAACTAATAAGTTAACTTAATTCCTTCATGTTGTCCCAACACAAATCGATTGTGTGGAACTCAGCATTTGTTTACGGTGCACAAATTAAAAATCAATGATAATAAAGTAGCACTGCTTCATGCACAGTCATCCTTACAGTACACGCACCACAGAGATATGAAATAAGTAAGTGTTCGATGTTATAATGACAGACAGAAAAACATAACATGAATATTTGTGCAAATGTCCACTGCATGCCTGAACATATAGGCAAAGCTGTGCGCCATTAGCTTCTCCATATGCAACATGTTAAGCAGAGACAAACAGAAAGAGAGAGAGAGAGTGAGTGAAAGACAGAAGAACATCTGGCATTATATCAAACCATGCTCATTGCTCTGTGGACACGTTGCAACTTCAAGAGCCATGGCCCTGTCTGACCTCCTTTCTCACATCTTTACGTCTAAACATGTATTACTTGTTCACGACTGCGTTGCAAAAACGAAACAGGAATGCTCAATTTAAAATGTAAAAACTAAAATTGCATATAAGAAGTCAACAGTGTGGAATGAACTGAACAAAGCATTCAACATTTCCATCACTTTTTATTTTTGTTTCTCTGCATTCTCGCTATGTATTGTTGAATTAAATCATGTAAAAAATATCTGTGTTTTCCATATTTTGTCATTCACGGGTTTACTCACTTATTTATGCTTTTAAATTGCATTGATCTTTCCTCTAAAATCTTTTGATGTAGATTTTTTTTTTTAAAGTGACTTTTACTGACATTCTTATTAGTTTGAGCTGATATATTGTCTGTGTTGGTGTTGTAAATTACAGTATAAAACCTGGTTATGAACTAAAAATGCTTTTTTCTGTTACAAACTACAGTTGAAGTCTAGAATTATCAGCCTTCCTGAATCATTAGCCCCCCTGTATATTTTTGTCCCCAATTTCTGTTTAACGGAGAGAAGATTTTTTCAACACATTTCTAAACATAATAGTTTTAATAACTCATTTCTAATTACTGATTTCTTTTATCTTTGCCATGATGACAGCACATAATATTTGACTAGATATTTTCAAGATACTAGTATTCAGCTTAAAGTGACATTTAAAGGCTTAACTAGGTTAATTAGTCAAGTCAGGGTAATTAGGCAAGTCATTGTATAACAGTGGTTTGTTCTGTAGACAATCCAAAACAAATATTGCTTAAGGGGGCTAATAATATTGACCTTAAAATGGTTTTAATTTTTTTTTAAACTGCTTTTATTCTAGCCGAAATAAAACAAATGAGACTTTCTCCAGAAGAACAAATATTATAGGGAATACTGTGAAAAATTCCTTGCTCTGTTAAACATCATTTGGGAAATATTTGAAAAAGAAAATTCACTGGAGGGCGAATAATTTTGACTTCAACTGTATATTCTCTATACATTATTTCTTATACAATATATTGTTTCAAACTAATAAAATGTCAATAAAAGCCACTCTGTTAACAGAGATCCATGTCTTACAATGCAATTCATAATCATTAATTTAAAAAAACTGTGAATCACAAAAAACAAAACCTGTTCATTTACAAATATGTTATTTTAGTCAATAATAATATGTTTATTTTTCACATTTTTTATTATGATATTTCTAGTAATTTAGTTGTGTATCTGTCATTTGTATTAGTTTATATGTATATACATTTAACAAACATGAACTGAAATAAAACATAAAAAGGCAACTCTAAGTATCTTACTTAAACTAAAAACTGTGAATCACAAAATACAAAACCTGTTAATTTACAGATATATTTTTTTACAGTCAATAGTGATGCAAATGCATGAGAATCGTCTTCAAACGCTCCAGGATGTTTGACTGGCTCACACGTTAGCAAAGACTTCTATCATCTTTTATTATGTGGCTGGATATAGCACAGTAGATGGATCTTATCCCAGGAAAACCATATGCAGAGGCTGGTTTTATACACAGAAATCTGAAACCCTAGTTACACGCCTTATCAAAGTTGCTTTTCAAAGCCCTTTTTTTGGTGTGTGTGTGTGTGTGTGTGTGTGTGACCACTTGTCCAAAACAGAAATAAACATATTATTAAACGGAGCAATACAATATTCCTTTATGTGGCTTCCACTGCCGTTTCCATATCGTGACAGCAGTGTCTTGTATTTCAAAGGGCCAAACGGCTATATAATCTGCACAAATCAAATTTTAGACTCAAAGACTGTTCAACACTTTTGGGCATCACTACAACAAAGACTGTCCGAAAGTACTGGAAACCACCTTGCAAGATTGTGGTGTTTAGTTATACTGTAGAATTGCACTGACCTGGTCTTTTGAATCAGTAAATCTTGAACTGGAAGCTATAGGTCTGAGTGGATCATTTGGATCAGTGAGTTGTTAACTGGAGACTTGCTCTGCGGGATCGTTTGAATCAGTGAATCTTTAGCTAGAGACTCAATCTGCCAGGATTATTTGAATCAGGGAATCATTAACTGGAGACTCGCTCTGACAGGATCACTTGAATCAGTGAGTGATTAACTACAAAACTCTATCAGACAGGATCAT
>CAIGQV010019950.1:6328659-6342877 GCA_903798115.1 Danio jaintianensis | reverse complement strand
ACTCGACCGAAAGCCCCGCTCATTAGTGATGATCTCTCCCTCATTAGAATAAACAGCCCTGAGTGAGAAGCAGCCGACCGCCATTAGAGTTATCACACCGTACCTCCTGAAGATAATGTCAATAGCTACGTTTCCATCCACCTATTTTCTACCATCACCATCAAAAAAATCGGTTGACGGAAATGCTAAGATGCGCATAAATTTAAAAAATGCACATAAAAAATGTATGCGCATAACTGAATAGGATAAACTTTTTATTCGATAAGAAAAGATGCGCATAAACTACGATGGAAACCCTTTTACCGAACAAATTCCGGTATGCGCATTAAAAAATGTGTGTGAATAAACAAACCAGCAGGATGAGCACATTGTAAAGCATCAGAAATGTTGTTTTGGCTATTCTAAAACGCCTAAACCATTTCAGTATTAGTGTTATTATATTTTTAATGACCTACAGAACTGTCAAGAGCGTCTGCGTCTCACTCCTTCAAACGCCACCACGCGTTCATTGCATGTCGGCATACTGTATTCTGAGGCGCAAGTCATTTATTAAATGAAGAAAACATTCACGCAGCTTCTCCTACTGAAGTAAATTCTGTTTTTACTGTTGATATTTGGCGTCAGTTAATCAGGAAGTGACGATTTTGTTCTCTTTGACTCATTGGATGGAAACGCTGCTTTATTCGCACGTCTTTTATGCAATATTCCAGTTTTGCGCATAAATTTAATTCGCATTTTTGGATGGAAACACAGCTAGTGACTAAGAGGATTATAAATGCGGATGCACAAATGAACACTAGACTGCCTTCATCTGAGACACATTTTAGACATTTTCAGTTTTTTTTTTTACAGAGATAACGTTAGTCCTGTTTTTGAATCTGCCACTATGCTGACACATAGGCATTTGTAGCTCCGCCCTCTTTTGAAAAAGAGCACAAATTTGAATTTAAAGCGACAGTCACCAAAACGCCACAATTTGGATCAAAGCCTAAAAAGGTCAGTTTAAAACATTATTTGTGTGGTATTTTGAGCTAAAACATCACACACACACACACACACACACGCACACGCACACAATCTTGTAAAAAGAGGCATATTAGGTCCCCTTTAATACAGCTAATACACACGGGACACTCGAATCTCTGCACCCACTGCCCTAAAGCAGATCACACACTGATTACATGAAGACAAAACACACTAGATTACATTTAAATCACAAGTATACAAACAAGCAAACAGATAGTAGCAACACTATACAAACAAACTAAATGGGTGAAACTGGAAACAGTGGTAGAAACAAACACATTTATTGTCTTAGAGATTGAACTAGACTCATGCGTCAGTCTTAATAAATGTGTTGTTTATTGTAGAAAACACTGGAGTGTGTTCTAGCTTATTGTGACCCAGAACTTAAATAAAGGAAATAGTGGATCCGAAATTAAAGGGATAGTTCACCCAAAAATGTAAATTCAGTAATTATTTACTCACTGTGTTTCCAATGATGCAGATTTGAACATTTATAAGACAATTCCTAACTTGCCCTACACTGAAAAAAATTCTTCAGAGATGATTCCTTGGATTTACTAAATATTTTAACTAAAAAGTTAAGTGGTTGTAAACAATTTATTTGGGCTGAATTTAAACAAACAAACTAAAGTTGAACATTACTAAATGTAATTTGTTTGTTTAAATTCAACACATAAATTGTTTGCAACTATTTTGCAGACAGCATTTTTTTCAGTGTAGTTGGGAACGGCATTTTGGATATCCAAATGCCACACATAATCAATAAATGTACAATTATTATGCATAATACAGTGAGGTATTCAAACATAAAGCTGAACATCTATTTAATAAATAATCACCTTTACATCGAATTGTTGGTTCGAGCCTCGGCTGGGTCAGTTGGCGTTTCTGTGTGGAGTTTGCATGTTCTCCCCGTGTTCGCGTGGGTTTCCTCCGGGTGCTCCGGTTTCCCCCACAAGTCCAAAGACATGTACTATAGGTGAATTGGGTAAGCTAAATTGTCTGTAGTGTATGTGTGTGAATGACTGTGTATGGATGTTTCCCAGTGATGGGTTGCAGCTGGAAGGGCATCCGCTGTGTAAAAAACATATGCTGGATAAGTTGGCGGTTCATTCCGCTGTGGCGACTCCAGATTAATAAAGGGACTAAGCCGAAAAGAAAATGAATGAATGAATGAATGAACATCGAATTGTTGTATGAGTTGAAGTCCCTCACGTTTATGAAATAATCTCCATTTTTGAATGTAGGAACTGTTATTTTGTTCATCTCTGTTATTGGGACAGTGTTTGGCTGTAGATCGAGGAGGTGTTAGGGATTCCTCAGCCATTCACTTTTACAAGCAGATCTGTGAAGCACATGAAACATGTTTCTACTTGCTGAAGCACTGAGAGAGAGAGATCATTCAGTCCAAACCCTGAATCTTTCCTTTATTCTGTCCAGCAGCCATCGTTTCATCGTCGCTTTTACCCACACTGTCACTAAAAAGTATATGATCAACAAGTCTTGACAATATGTTTATATGTTAATCATAACTTATTAAACAACACTGGAAAAGAAAAACATTGGATCAACTGAAATGAATTACTTTTATTTGTTACAGCTAAATGAATTCACTTAATTTATTACTGAAAACGGCAATAAATAAAGATGGGAAAAAATGATTTAATTAGTTGTAATGTAGTAAAGGGGCATAATAGGTCGCCTTTAAATAGGAAAATTATCAAAACTCTTTGGTCATTTCAGTAAGATGTTGTCTAATCCGATTCAATGATCTATGCTAAACTAAGCTATAGTGCTCCCGCCAGACCCGAAGATCGACTAAATGGATTAAAAAATGGTCAAACTCAACTATTTAACACTAGGGGAATTGTAAAATGAGCTTATTTCCAAAAATATATATTTATTTTATATGCTAGGTTTTCAGCTCCTACACTCATTCCACCTAAATCAGCAGAACAAACAAACAAACAAATAAATAAAAGCCAGCAGATTCTGTCTGGCCTATAAGGTTAATTTGATTCAACTTAAAAATGTAAGGCAACCATGTAATTTTTTTACAGTGTTACAATATCCAGTAACCAGTCAAATGAATCACATCCATCATCAACAACAACGTTCCTATTGAACTGAACTAAATCATCACTGAACTAACTAGAACAAAACTAGCATTCTGTGGAGCTGAATTTGCCGAATAAACCGAACTTGTTTCACACTGATAAAACTTAATATCTGATTTTAGATTCAGGCATATTTTCTTTGTAATGCTAATTTAATTTAATCTAATTTAATTTAAAAATAATACAGCGCTATAGAAAAAAATAACGACTCATCTAGACTCTCTAAAAGCCTCAGACAGATCTTAACATTTGCAAAATTTTAGATGTTATACAGTTGTTTAGAAACTTTCTGCTGGATTACAAATGCTTCAAGTTCGGATCCAAATTGATATTATCTTCAGCAGGCATGCCGTGAAAACTGTAATGGATGTCTGCTTCTCACTCAGGACTGTTTATGCTAATGAGGGAGAGATGGTCACTAATGGGCGGGGCTTTCCCCCTCTGATGACACGTACAAAGGGAGAATGTCAATCAAAGTGTTTCTGCAGACTGTTTTTATCAAGTGTGATTATATAAAAAAATTTTTTTTATGTATTTTTACCATTTGAGGCTGGCTATATTCACACACATTGCCACACAACTGTGTTTAAACTACTTATAAAAGTGATTTTTGCATAATAGGTCTCCTTTAAGACCTTCACATTATGAGATCGACACCGCACAGCCTGTACATAACACATAAAAACATAAAACTGAAAGCCTACACTAAAAAACGGCTGATTTCAATGGTAATACACTGAAAAAAATTATTCAAAGATGATTCCTTGGATTTACAAATTTTTTTAAGTTAAGTGGTTGTAAACAATTTATATGGGTTGAATTTAAACAAACAAATTAAGTTGAACATGACTAAATTTCCCCCTCTGATCGTCTTTCCCCAACAGACGTTTGCAACAATTTTGCAGAAATCATTTTTTTCAGTGTACAACTGTAGAAATTCTACAGTAAAAATCCATAAGCTGGTTAAAAGTAAGTTTTCTTATATACTAGGGTTATCACGATACTGGAATTCGGTACCAATCGATACTGTAATTTTAAAAACGTCCATTTCCCGCTTACATTTGAGCGCTGTTGAGTGCGTTCTTAAACAGCACTGATTTGCCGCTGTGTTCATGTGCTCAATAGAAATGACTGTGATTGGCCGTGAAGGTCATCAGTTCACCGAACTCACCGCTGTTTACTGAGTGTAACCACAGATACAGGGACACTGGAGCGGTTAAAAGCCGCAATTCATCAGCGGGTCGCTCGTATGTCAGCTTATAGACAAACCAGCTGATCGACGAGACTTTGAAAAGCTCCAGTGTCCCTGTATCTGTGGTTACACTCAGTAAACAGCGGTGAGTTCGGTGAACTGATGACCTTCACGGCCAATCACAGTCATTTCTGTTGAGCACGTGAACACAATGGCAAATCAGCGCTGTTTAAGAATGCACTCAACAGCGCTCAAATGTTAGCGGGAAATGGACGTTTTTAAAATTTCTGTATCGATTGGTACCGAATTCCAGTATCGTGACAACCCTAATATATATATATATATATATATATATACACACACACATACATATATACATATATATGTATAAATAAAATGTATGATTTTTAAAAGGAGGGGTGGCACCAAACCCCACCCCTAAGCCCCAACCGGCATTGGAAGATGAGCAAATCGTACTAAACTGTATGAATGAGATCATACAAATTGATATGAAATATCCACCAAATCAAATACATCAAAACATAACCATATTGTTGTGTTTTTTATGTGTAGATATTATTCATTCATTCATTTTCTTTTCGGCTTAGTCCCTTTATTAATCTGGGGTCGCCACAGCGGGGATGAACCGCCAACTTATCCAGCATATGTTTTACGCAGCGGATGCCCTTCCAGCTGCAACCCATCACTGGGAAACATTCATACACACTCATTCACACACATACACTATGGACAATTTTAGCTTACCCAATTCACCTGTACCGCATGTCTTTGGACTTGTGGGGGAAACCAGAGCACCCGGAGGAAACCCACGCGAACACGGGGAGAACATGCAAACTCCACACAGAAACGCCAACTGACCCAGCCGAGGCTCGAACCAGCGACCTTCTTGCTGTGAGGCGAACGTGCTACCCACTGCGCCACCGTGACGCCCTGTGTAGATATTAGTACTTCAAAATATTGGTGTATTACCATTATAAATTAATAAAATCCAGTAGTTTACCTTAAAATGTGAAATTTATTTTATGGTTTGTATCGTATTTTTAACGGTAAAATACTGGCAACCACAGCTGTCAGTTTTTTTACTGTAATTTTTATGGATTTTTTTCTAACAGTGTAGGCCTTCAGAAGCAGACATCTCCACTGCGGATCCCTGAGATCTGTGTCTGACTAATGCTTTCCTGACACGTGTCCAGCTTTTGTTTGCAAAATGTTCAAGCCCAGTCTGAAGCATTCCTGAAGCTCTCAGAGTTATTCTTACATGCTGCACGCTGACGATAAAGTTGCATCAAGTTTGAACTTGGCATACTTCATCCAGATCAATTTAGTGTTTTGCCAGAATGAGCAAACTGTTTTTATTTGGAAAAAGCTACCCTTGTAAGTGTAAAAAAAATGAATGCACTTACAGAGGGGGAGATAAGTATTGAACACATATTTTTTCCTGGGAATAATATTTCTAAAGGAGATGTTGGAATTGAACCAGATTTTGGTAAAAACCCAAACAATACAAACATAAAAATAAAAGAAAACAAAAAAAGCTTAAAATTTAGTTGTGTGTAATAAGAATGGAATGACACAAGGAGAAAGTGCTGAACTACTGAAACGTATTTAATACTTTACATAAAAGGTTTTTTTGGTGCTTGCAGCTTTAAGACACCTCTCATATGGACAATGAAGTCACATGCATTGCTCAGGTGTAAGTTTTTCACAGACGTCAACAGAGTGTCAGCATCTTGATGGTTCTGTGGGTCTCGTCTATCAAATCTGAGCTTTATTTTGTATGTTCTATTGGATTCAATTCAGGTGATTGGCTGGGCCATTCTACAGCTTGCTTTTCTTTCTCTGAAAGCATTTGAGAGTTTCCTTGGCTGCGTTTTGGATCATTGTCTTGCTGAAATATCTACCCTGGTTTCATCTTCATCCTCCTGATAATATAGATGTTGGACTGAAGCAGCTGATATTCATTTACACTGAAGAAGGGCTGAGGGTTGCTGAAGAACTACTGAGAGATTTCAGCTGCTGTCTGGGCTTTCACTGCCGAACTACACCTCCCTTTCTTCATGTGTTCAGTACTTTCTCCGTTGTCATTTTATTTTATCACACATAACTTAATTTGTAAAGTAATTAGTTTAGTTTTCTTTGCATATATGGATTTTTTTGGTTTTTATCAACATCCGCTGAAAATTTCAAGTCAACGGCACCTTTAGAAATATGTTTTCTGAGAAAAATGATGATGTGTTCAATGCTTATTTCCCTCACTGTATGTCTGAACTGAATTTAATTTGGACTTACCAAAACTATATGTAAAATGAAAACAGAAAACAACTATTAAAAAAGGTAATAATAAAAACAACATTTACTTGATACTAAAATTATACTGTTCTAAACAGCAACGTCCTCATTATTCATTCATTCATTTTCTTTTTGGCTTAGTCCCTTTATTAATCAGGGGTCACCACAGCGGAATGAACCACCAACTTATCCAGCATATGTTTTACGCAGCGGATGCCCTTTCAGCTGCAACCCATCACTGGGAAACACCCATTCACTCTCATACACACACATACACTACGTACAATTCAGCTTACCCAATTCACCTATAGCGCATGTGTTTGGACTGTGGGGGAAACCGGAGCACCTGGAGGAAACCCACGCCAACACGGGGAGAACATGCAAACTTCGCATAGAAATGCCAACTGACCCAGCTGAGGCTCGAACCAGCGACCTTCTTGCTGTGAGGCGATTGTGCTACCCACTGCACCACCGTGACGCTCTCAAAAAAGATGATCATTTATTTTTAATTATGACATGCAATACAATCAAGTGCACTTTCTCACAAGAGTAACTGTGCAGTGCTAATTGCAAAAGTTCATTGTTGAAACACATGAAAACATGAAACAATTTAAATCAGAATTAGCAGCTATTTTTACACTGCCAAATCACTCTTGGTATTTTGTTTTATCAGATAATATAATTTTTTTGGCTGATGTCAATGAGGTAATTTACCCTGATCCGCCCCGTCTCTCAGTGTTCTCCACCCCTTCGCTCCTGCAGAAGAGATTTCTGTCCTCGGGCCACACTCGTCTTCCAGACAGGCTAAAGGTTACGTGGCCTGGAATCTGGCAGATCAGGTTCCAAATCAGCATTTATTGCTTTCAGATTTCATGCTTTTCTTTAAAACAGTGACTCTGTGGTAGGGCTGCACAACATATCGCACAATTATCATTATCACAATA
This sequence comes from Danio jaintianensis, assembly GCA_903798115.1. Taxonomy (NCBI): domain Eukaryota; kingdom Metazoa; phylum Chordata; class Actinopteri; order Cypriniformes; family Danionidae; genus Danio; species Danio jaintianensis. The sequence goes on along the minus strand of CAIGQV010019950.1, from coordinate 6,335,288 downwards.
ATACTAAAAATGTGAATTTTTAAAAATATTTCCCAAATGATGTTTAAGGAATTTTTCACAGTATTCCCTATAATATTTTTTCTTCTGGAGAAAGTCTCATTTGTTTTACTTCGGCTAGAATAAAAGCAGTTTTTAATTTTATAAAACAATTTTAAGGTCAATATTATTCGCCCCCTTAAGCAATATTTGTTTTTGGATTGTCTCCAGAACAAACCACTGTTATACAATGACTTGCCTAATTACCCTAACTTGAACCTAATTAACCTAGTTAAGCTTTTAAATGTCACTTTAAGCTGAATACTAGTGTCTTGAAGAATATCTAGTCAAATATTATGTGCTGTCATCATGGCAAAGAGAAAAGAAACCAGTGATTAGAAATGAGTTATTAAAACTATTATGTTTAGAAATGTGTTGAAAAAATCTTCTCTCCATTAAACAAAAATTGGGGGAAAAAATATAAAGGAGGACTAATTTTAACAGTACATATCACAGTCAAGTGTGATAAATTACATTTATTTTAAGCATTGGTTGTTTAATCTAAATTTGACCAATCAGACAGGGCCTTGCTTTCTTTATCCCCACCTCCCCAGCCAATCAGAGTCAGAATATCTGTTGAGGTTTTCCCTCATAGCGTTTTAAAGGCTAAATATATGCACCAAGACAGTTTTTTAGTCTGAATTAGAATTAATTAGACCTAAAAATATATATTTTACGGGCTGCACGGTGGCGCAGTGAGTAGCACAATCGCCTCACAGCAAGAAGGTCGCTGGTTTGAACCCCGGCTGGGTCAGTTGGCATTTCTGTGTGGAGTTTGCATGTTCTCCCCGTGTTCACGTGGGTTTCCTCCGGGTGCTCCGGTTTCCCCCACAAGTCCAAAGACATGCGCTATAGGTGAATTGGGTAAGCTAAATTGTCTGTAGTGAATGAGTGTGTATGGGTGTTTTCCAGTGATGGGTTGCAGTTGGAAGGGCATCTGCTGCGTAAAACATATGCTGTATAAGTTGGTGGTTCATTCCGCTGTGGCGATTCCAGATTAATAAAGGGACTAAGCCGAAAAGAAAATGAATGAATGAATATATATTTTACCTGCTTATTTTAATAGCATTAGATAAATAAATGATTTAAAAACAGCTAATAAAAACAGCAGTTTTCTAGGGAATGTTATAGTGTAAGAAAACATTGTTAATCACAATAATCAACAACTATCGCATATTTTCCCAGTAACTTAGCAGGCCTGTTCTATGGTCAGTTTATTTGCAGAGCGATTAAAGAAGTGGTTAATGTTAGTTAATGCATTTACTAACATGAACAAATCATTTAATTTGCTGTTCATTGTTAGTTCATGTTAATTGAGTGCATTAACTCAGGGGTTCCCAAACCTTTCAGCCCACGACCCACAAAATAACAATGTCAGTGACTTGCGACCCCCACTACCTTCTGGGGTGGTTATAAATGTACAAATCTTGCATGTTGCTCCATTCTTGGTGTAATTTTGGAGACCATTTGGAGACCATCCTCCATGTTCAGTTGTGGCCTGTATTTGTTTTTAATGTACGTGAGTGCCGTAAAGGTATCAGAAAGTTTAACCTGGTGCCATAAAATCAATCTGCTGCATCTGATGCCATTGCTGTGTCTTTAATATAGTGTAACCACCCCAGGAGTCGGAATCCAATGGGAAAAAATGATAATAAATGAATTATGTTTTTGTTTTTTTAATGTAACTATTAACTTCTATTTGTAACTTCTGTAGGTTATAAAATATGGTAATTCGTACTACCTAATAGTAATAGTTTAATACAATGAATTCTTTTGGAAATCACCAAGTCAAGTCAAGTTTATTTATATAGCGCTTTTCACAATGTAGATTGTGTCAAAGCAGCTTAACATAGTTCTAGTAAAGTCCAGATTTCAGAGTTGAAGTGACCCCTACTCATTGTCCCATGACCCCACAGGGGGTTCACAAGCATGAATTTGGATGTTAATAATGCATTAGTAAATATTGAACTATGATAAATAAATGCTGTACAAGTATTGTTCATAATTAGTTAAATACATTAACTAATGAAACTAAAGTGTGACCAAAGAAGTGTAGATAAACACCTGAGGGGAAACTCTACTCTAAAACGAGTGTCTTCATGCTGCCATCTTTAGTCCTGCTTTAAAGTATTCCTTAAAATAAAATTGAAGCTATATGCATCGAATCAAAAAGTCGATTAAACTGGATTACAGGGTGGAAGGCTTTCTTCCGATTGCTTGGCAGGTTGGAAAGCTGGAATCACTGTGATATGTAGTCATTTTGTAATCATATGGCTTTCACTCCTCTGTCTTTAGACTGTAAGCCCATCATTTCAGCTCGCAGGCCAGTATTTTACTGTCTCGCTGGATTTTGGGGGCAGTGATGCAGTTTGGGACAAAAAGCATATCTTTGTATTGTTGTTATTCTTTCTGCATTGCATTTTTTGTGAATCTGGCAAGAGATAAAATTAATTTAGAAAGGGACGACAACTAAGATTAGCATTGACCTTTTAACCGAGTCACTACGTTTTTTTTTTTCTTTCAAACCACGTCAACGAAAGAAGAGCTGAGGAAACAAAAAAAAATCATGAAGAGGAGGATAAAATGGTGCTCGTCCCATCCTGAACCATCTCAGGACCACCTTGTTCAGATGTGCACCATGCTCATACATTTGACCTAATAAACAATATTTCTTTATAATTCTGAATGAAATTATCGTATATTGAATAAAAAAAAATATATATATATATATTGCATTAAGAATTTTTGTGTCACAGGAAAGAATATTTTATTTAAAAACTACACTGTAAAAAATATCTGTAAATTAGCAGTTTTCCGTATTTTGGGATTTTTTCAACACATTTCTAAACATAATAGCTTTAATAACTCATTTCTAATAACTGATTTCTTTTATCTTTGCCATGATGACAGCACATAATGTTTGACTAGATATTTTTCAAGATACTAGTATTCAGCTTAAAGTGCATTTTAAAGCCTTAACTACACTGAAAGAATTATTCAAAGATGATTCCTTGGATTTACTTTTTTTTTTTTAAAGTTAAGTGGTTGTAAACAATTTATTTGGGCTGAATTTAAACAAACAAATTAAAGTTGAACATTACTAAATTTAATTTGTTTAAATTCAACACATATAAATTGTTTGCAACAATTTTGCAGACAGCATTTTTTCAGTGTAGGTTAATTAGCAAGTTATTGTATAACGATGGTTTGTTCTGTAGACAATCGAAAACAAATATTGCTTAAGGGGGCTAATAATATTGACCTTAAAATGGTTTAAAAAATTTTTTAAACTGCTTTTATTCTAGCCGAAATAAAACAAATAAGACTTTCTCCAGAAGAAAACATTATAGGAAATAATGTGAAAAATTCCTGAATCTGTTCAACATCATTTGGGAAATATTTGAAAAAGGCTATTATATGAAGGAGAGGCGAATAATTTTGACTTCAATTGTATATATACAGTGCTCAGCATATATAAGTACACCCCTCACAAATCTATCTTTTAAATTCATATTTTTAATAGGAAGCTATACAATATTATATTTGTGCATATACATTAGATTAGTCAGTACTGAAGCCAAATCTGAAGCTTATCTAACAAAATAACTTCTGATAACGCTCCAAAAACTAGTGCATCCAAATTTATGTTATAGAAAAATATTAAATACAAATTTTAAAAAGAGGAAAAATCAAGAGAAGCAAAAAAAAAAAGGAAAAATGTAGTTTTTTTGTAGGTTTTGTAGGTTGTAAATTTTTTTTTTGCAATATTTAGCTTGAATTTAATTGTATTATCTTTCTATTTCTAAATATGTTTGGTGACTAAAATATTATTTTAATAAATATATCTGTTTAATAAATCTGTTTTGTTTAAATGCACCAAAATACATTGCCTATATTCACTGAGAAATGGATAAAAATATTCATTTTTATAATGGGGTGTACTCAAATACGCCGAGCACTGTATATTGATATTTTTAGCAGTTTCATATATTGCTTTATTTTATATGAGGCATAAAGAAATATATCAAATGTTCTGCATTTTAACATTAGCTGGCAAAGACAAATGTACATATATATATATATATTTTTTTAATATTTTTTTAAACATGTCCCTGTTTGTATTCAGTTAAAATGCATGTAGCCAAATCTTTAATAGGTGACAACATGCATAACACTGTGTAACAAAAATACAGTTAAATCCCCTAAAACATACATAAAGTCATTCTGATTGGACATTACATGACATTACATGACATTCATTCATTCGGCTTAGTCCCTTATTTATCAGGGGTCGCCACAGCGGAATGAACCGCCAACTATTCCAGCATATGTTTTACACAGCGGATGCCCTTCCAGCCGCAACCCAGTACTGGGAAACACCCATACACTCTCACATTTACACACACACTCATACACTACGGCCTATTTTGTTTACCCAATTCACCTATAGCGCATGTGTTTGGACTGTGGGGGAAACCGGAGCACCCAGAGGAAACCCACGCCAACACGGGGAGAACATGCAAACTCCACACAGAAATGCCAACTGACCCAGCTGGGACTCGAATCAGTGACCTTCTTGCGAGGGCACAGTGCTAACCACTAAGCCACCGTGCTGCCCACATTACATTACATTTGGAGAAAATACATTTTGTTGCCATTTTTAAAAGTGGTTTCCTCTGCTCACTACAGTAGAACAGCAATATATGAACTATTTTTACTACCTCCATGTCACATGATCATTCTAATAAGCTGATTTGCTTCTCAAGACAATTTGAACACAGTCCTTCTATTTAGCATCCTTGCTCCCCAGCAAACAGAACCAAACCTTCAAATGTTAGTAAGACACAGTTTCTCTCCTACATTCAGTCCACATTATTCTCATTCCTCAAGTTTAGTCTGAACAGAAACACCCACTTCATCTTACTCTCCTCCTCAACGCTCAATCCCCTCCTTCAACCCCAGTCAGAGAGAGAAAGAGAGACAAAATAAGAAAGAAGCAGAATGGAAAATATGACTGAATTTCACCCAGACTGCAGATAATGTGAAGCTGAAACTCGCAGCATAAACTACGGAAGAGCAAAAAGACTTTGAAAACAAAACAACCACAAGCTGCTGTGAATCAAGAGCAAACACTCAAACTGTGTGTAATGAAGTATATCATTAGTTTATACGTTCTTGATTATTGGTTGATATAGTTGGTGATTATTAGATGTTAGAAAACATGTAAATGTTTGGGAAGCTCCAGGCTGTCTGATAAACGGCGTCAGGCTCGACTCATGACAGATGTGCTTTTTTGGGGGGGGGTTTATTCTTCCAGACATGAGTTCCAGCCGCTCTGGCAGACATTTTCAACATGGGAAACCTCTGCCCAGAGAAACATCTGAAAAAGAGCTTTTCCACTTCTTCCCAAAGACATTGTTCCTCGCTGTCTGGATCTGCTGCGTTGTTTGCTTTTGAACAATGTTTGTTGCACTAACAAAGATGCTGGTTAGGTAGCCTACTTTTCTTGTGAATTCACAAAAACATACTCCAACATACGTTTGACTGCATTTTCTAGGTAAAATTCATGTATGATGCCAACAACTATTGTTCCTTTTCACATTAATGATATTTAAAGGGACATATTATTGGTGAATAAATAATTTTTTTGTGCAAGACCAAATAAATGCCACAAAACAACTTAATGGTGTCTATCATTTTTAATTGAATATGTTTGTCTTACTTGTATATCTCCATATGGACACTTTTCTAGCATGGTTAGTTTGGCTGACTTTGCTGTACTTGTGTTGCAGAGCGCTCAAGGTAAAACTATGTGGTCGCCCTGCACATTTTCTTTTTAAAACCCTATTGGTTGAGTTTAGGAAAGGGTTTAGGTCAGTGTTTCGCTAGGTGATCTGCATGACAAACCTCCGCCTTCTAGTGGACGTATATCCGAAATGTACAACAAAACATACCCTAAGTAATGTATGTATGATTCACAAAAATGTAGGCAGAGCACTCTAGTGAATTTTTTCATCTGAAACGTACAACAAAACATACCCTAAGTAACGTATTTAAAATTGACCAAAAAAGTAGACAGCGCCCGCTAGTTTTGTTATCTGAAATGTACAACAAAATATTAACATATCTAAAAAACTGACAAAACTGTAGACAGCGCCCTCTAATGGACTTGTCATATGAAACGTACATCAAAACGCACCCTAAGTAACATATTTAAGATTCACAAAAATATAGACAGTGCCCTCTAGTGGATTTGTCATCTGAAACACACAACAAAACATATCCTAAGTAACATATTAAAATTGTAAAAAAAAAAGTAGACAGCGCCCTGTAGAGGATTTGACACCTGAAATATACAACAAAACGTACCCTGAGTAAGCTATTTCAGATTTGCAAAACTGTTAAAGCGCCCTCTAATGGATTTGTCATCTGAAACGTACAACAAAACTTACGCTAAGTAACGTATATAAGATTCACAAAAACTTAGACAGCCCCCTCTAGTGAATTTGTCATCTGAAACCTACAACAAAACGTACCCTAAGTAGCGTATTTAAGATTCACAAAAATGTAGACAGCGCCCTCTAGTGGATTAG
>CAIGQV010019950.1:6281722-6299466 GCA_903798115.1 Danio jaintianensis | reverse complement strand
AATAGAAAGAAAGAATGAATAGAAAGAAAAATAGAAAGAAAAATAGAAAGAAAGAAAAATAGAAAGAAAGAATTAATAGAAAGAAAGAAAAATAGAAAGAAAGAAAAATAGAAAGAAAGAAAAATAGAAAGAAAGAAAATGGAAAAAAAGACAAAATACAAAATAAAAAAAAAGAAATGATAAAAAGAAAGAAAAAAGTACAAAATTACAGAAAAAGAAAAAAGAAAGAAAAAAAGAAAGAATAACAGACAGAAATAAAGACAGAAAAAAAAGAATTAAAAAGAAAGAAAGAAAGAAAGAAAGATAACAATAAAACATCATAATAAAACTGCCTGCATATTTCCTCATTGACAAAATTAGGGAAGAAATATCAGCCCCAACTGCTCAGCCTCTTTTTTTTTTTAAGTCTGTGCAAAAGTCTGTCTTACTTTTTCCATCCTCTCATGTGAAACCTGATCCCTTTCCCTCTCAGAGCCTTTCTCCCGCAAAGAGGTCGACTCATGTAGAAATCCTGCTCTATTTCTCAACTTCCCACACAAACACACAGCAGAATAAAACTGCATTATCAAATAAAGCACGAAGCTAAAAAATCATTGTATTCATGAACCGTTTTCTGCCTGTTTGCAGACTAAGCATAAGTCTGGCGAACATGTTTTTTCCTCACACAAGCGTTTCAGGTTTAGAAACATCTTGAAGTGCTTAGACTCCAGGCTCTGCTCCACGGTGTGAAACAGTTTTGATAACAAAACATTTACAGCAGGACACTGTGACCAAAAACTCAGGCAAGATGGCTGCCATGCAACATATACAATGTGCTTTAAAACACTTTCTTCTGACAAAACAAGACAAACAAATGATGGAAGCTCAAACATGTACTCCATCAGGGGGTACAGAGCTTTAAAACCACTGATGTGTTATTGTGGGGAAAGATGTTTGATTGAACACAAGAGTGACTGATCTGTGTATAATGATGATGATGACGTTGTAGGGAAAAGAGATGCTAGATTTACTTGCTTTGAGAGGTAATTATCTGGTTCAGAATCGAAGAACCGCAGCTTGCGAGCGTGGACAGGACACCACGTCTTTGTTTTATTCTCCTGCTTTCTTCAGACTTTTTCAGTAACCAGTGCTGCGTCCCAATTCGCACACTATCTAGTATTCGAAAATAGAATTAGTATGTCCCAAAGCATAGTATGTTTAAGAGTATGCCAAAGGTTCCCGGGTGGTTTACTATTTCTGTTAGAAATTCTAAGTTAATAATGCCGATGATCAGTGATGGGAATAACGGCGCTATAAATAAACGCGTTACTATTTTCAGTAATGAGTAATCAAATTAATTACTGTTTCCCCAGTTACAGCCGTTACCATTACTGACAATAAAGTGTGCGTTACTATAATTGAGAACACTGAAACGGTTTTCATGCGAGCAGCATCTCTCTCAGCCATAGGACCTCTCTTTCTCGAGTGTGTGTGTGTGTGTTTGGGGCTGGGGCGGGACACATAACCAACCAATGATGATGATTGGTGTGTCTGTGAACGTGGTGTAACTGAGAACGTGATGATTGGCTTAGATAGAGTACATTTCCATCGTTCGCTAATCAGAGGCAGAGTAGGGTGGGTGTTCACACAAGCACACACACAGTCAGTGGCACACACCAATGAGCAGGAGTCAGAACGATGGCAAATCCAACAAGTTCAACGGTAGCGTTTGCAAACTGGAAATATAAGCACTACTTTTCCCTCAATGAGGTCAAAGGCAAGAATGTTTATGTATCGTGCAGCTTCTGCCCAGGAAAAAACAGTCTCTCTGCGTCGCTGACGAGTAATTCTAATCTAATGAAGCGCCTCACGTCATCACATGCCGCCACAGCATTAGTGGCAGGTGATAATGTGAGCTCTGCTGCCAAAGGAGGAGACGAAGTCGCGAAGTCAAAGCAAATAAAACTCAATTTTTCTCCACCGCAAACACTTATTACTCAGACAGAATTCAACACAGTAATATCTAGATATATAGTTGAGCACATGCTGCTGTTGTCTCTCACATTGTCCCACAACAACATTAAACAGTGTAGATTAGTGGACAATGTTTTACATTTATTTTATGGTCATTTGACAAATTAGATTTTTTTTAAGTAACACAATAGTTACTTTCCCTGGTAATTAGTTACTTTTATAATTATGTAACTGGGTTACTATTTGTGAGAAGTAACTAGTAACTATAACTAATTACTCTTTTAAAGGAACGTGCCCAACACTGCCCATAATACATTGTGCGTTGGATGTGAATTTGATTAGAACTACAAACGCGGTTAAAAAAGGTAAACAAACTATAAACATGGCGGACACGCGAGACCAACCGTCTGGTAAAGGCTTCGGTAAAGTTCTTCGAATAACTATTAATTAATATCTAGCCAACTGAACAATATTTCAATCACATTTTCTGTGTTATATTTCATCTGCAACAACAATGTGAACTTCTATAAAGACGCCTTAATTATGCAAAGACCTGAGGAGATTTCTCTGCATGAAAGACTGGTGAATGGCAGATTAACCTGCTGCTGATTCTTCAATAAGGCTGGTAATTCATTCATTCATTTTCTTTTTGGCTTAGTCCCTTTATTAATCTGGGGTCGCCACAGCGGAATGAACCACCAACTTATCCAGCATATGTTGAGGATGAGGAGGAGATCCCCCCATTGTGTAAAGCGCTTTGAGTGTCTAGAAAGGCACTATATAAAATGTAAGGAAGGAATTATTATATTATTTCTTATCCATTATATTATTTCAATCTACTAAAATGTCACTAAAAGTCACTTTGTTAAACTGCAAAGTTGAATTTTCAACATCAAAAGTCGACAGAGCCGAAATCAAGGTCCCATAACGCAATTCACAACCACAAATAAACAGAAAACACTTGTGAATCACAAAATATGGAAACTGTTCATTAACAGATATTTTTTACAGTGTAGTATTTATTTATTGCAATTTAATTTAATTATTAATTAATTAATTTAATTAATTATATCAAAGGGAGTAAGTCAAATTCAAAAATAAATTATATTTAATATAACTGCAAACTAACTATTAAGTCTTCATCTTCCCGAGTTATTTCACTGAAATCCCAAATAAAATGACACTATATATAAAAAAAGAAGCATAAAAATTTGGAGATGCGCAGGTGAACCCGGAAAAACTGTTGATTTTACACCAGATTTCCCTCTCAGTGTTTCAGAAAGCCTGCTAATGCTGATCATTGCTAATGGGGGGATTCACTGCACTTGAATGTTTTCAGTATGCGCACACCTAAAATTTTCCATCTGTTGAGAAGCTGCAAATGACAGCTCCAGATGGTTTCACTACAGCAGCAGATCCTCGGTCTGCCTCGCCACCGCCCTCTGTTGACCAGATTCAACACTTCACCACTGGTACAACTGCAGCTGCCACAAACTAAACAACCCTTAATGGAGGATTTCAGATTTTAAACGACAAGTATTGTCACTTTATATAATTCATTAAATAACAATAATTAAATAATTAAGTTAGATAATGGATATTTTTCCCCATACTTTCTATGGAGGGATCAAAAACTCTCAAGCTTCATTAAAAATATGTTACTGTGAGTTTCAAAGATTAACCAAAGTCTTAGGAGATTTGGTCCAACGTGAGCATGATAACAGGCTTTTCCTTTTTAATAACATCTAAAACAATTCGAATGCTGATATGCTGTGAAAGATGTTCACAGCCTTATAAAATTACAAGCACAGTAATGATTATCAAATACACATACAGTGTAATGTACAATCAGCATATTTCCATTGTATTATTGTATTATTGTATATTAGTGGTGTAACGGATCACAAATCTCACGGTTTGGATAACATTATGGTTTTTTAGTCATGGATCGGACCATTTTTCGGATCAGCCAAAAAGGGGAGGAGACAAATGTCATTTGCTTTCCATTTATTACAAAAACAGCACTGCAAGACACTTTTGGTTTCAACAAACAGATCTTAGAACCTGTAATTTAATTAAAAATAAAGTAAAGAAATAATCAGCTGAATAAAAATAAATGGTAAAATATTCAGTACTGTGAAAATTCACTGTTAACACTACTGATAACGCTAAATGTAGAAGTCTAACATTATCATTTGTACAGCCCATATTTATTTTTAGTCTCATTTTCAATAAATGATTCAGTTTTTCACTCATAAAACTTCATGTTTCATTGCTAGATGATCATTTCTGAAGAATTATTCAGTGGCATATTTTTGATGGCTGGTTGTCGCCACCTATTGGTTAAATAATGTAGTTGCTGCCTACAACTTTCATTTTTGAGCGTTGTTAAATGCATTTGACGGTGATTTAAATTTTCACCATAAACATCAGTGGTTTTATCTAAACTATAAACTGTTATCCCAGTACTTCTGTGTTATTTGACTGTTTGTAACTTCATAACTAACTCAAAAGATCTCTTTCTTGATTTTTCAAACACAGATTTGAATGCAGCGATTCAAAGGATCAATAGCTAAACATATACAAATCACCATCATTTATAATTTATGTTGCGTGAGTGTTGAGATCCCGATCTTTTAATGATTAATCGTGCAGCTTACACTGAATGCATTAATGCAGGCTAAACAAGTAGTGACAGAAAACACCTTTAATAACCTAAGAAACCCACCACATCGCGAATAACCCACCACAAGTTCTTCTGTCATCATTATATTTTACAGGAAAGCCTAAATGCTTTCATACATGTGATTTGAGTGACGCCAGAGGGGATCTCTCTGCGATTGTTACAAGTTTAGGATTAATCTACCAGTAAAAAAAAAAAAAAAAGTATTAATCCACGGGTCATGTGTGTTCCAGTGGGTTGTGATCCGTATGAATCGCAGATCAACCGTGATCCGTTACACCCCTATTGTATATGGTTTTGTTCAATAGTTTTGTGTAGTCAAGACTTCACTGTATGTCTGGATAAAAACTGACTTTCATTACTCTCTCATTTGTGTGTGTCTGAGTGTGTATTCCTTATGTTGTGGGGACCAAACGTCCCCAAAAGTATAGAAATACCAGTAAGAATATTCCCCATGAGGAAAACGGCTCATAATTCACACAGAATAAAATATTTTGAAAATGTAAAAATGCAGATTGTTTCCTGTGAAGGTTGGGTTTAGGGCGTAGTGAGAGAATATACAGTCTGTACAACAGAAACATCATTACTTCTATGGGAGGTCCCCATTAAGATAGCTGTACAAGTGTGTGTAGTTCTTGAAAGTACAGATTTGGTAAAGACATTTAAAGAGTCTAGCCTCTGAAAAGCACAAGTACAGACATGTATCAGATTCATTGACAAGTTAAACAAACTTTGATTCCTAGAGCCTCATTTTTGTGCATGACATTTGAGCTCAGTAATGAATAGACAACGTCACTGTAGAGCATCATAAGACTAGATACTGACTTTCAACAAACATATTTAGGATTAGGGCTGCACAATAGATCGAAACAATGCCATTATCGCGCTAATAGTATACGCAACATCTATATTGCAGAGAAGTGCAACAAATTAAATTGATATTATGCATATATTTCTGCTGCATGCAGTAGATTGTTTATCCAAATCTGACCAATCAGGCCTGTACTCATCCCTGCCTCTTTAGGAGGTGCTGTTAGCTGAACATAGACCTGAAAATAAATACTAATACCAAGAGACAAAAGAAGAAAATGACAACAGCCAATAAGATTCAGAATTTCCGCAGAGGTTCAGTCATTCATGGTGTTTTAAAGTCTAAATGTTTGCACCTTGACATTTATGTTTATATATTTTTAGATTTAATTAGCTCAGAAAAAAAAAAATATATATATATATTTATTATTATTATTATTATTATTTATATTTATATTATATTTATATATTAATATTTATATTTATTTATTTATATATATACTTGTCATTTTAGTTGTTATAAATTTATAACATAAATAAAGGATTTTAAAAAAACACTGATAAAATTGCATTTTACAAGTTATATTATAAGAAATATGGTTATCAACAATATCTCATATTTTCCCAGTGTCGTGCAGCCCTATTTAGGACAAGAGAATAAGTTGCATTAATCTCAGTTACAATTTTTAGACATTAAGGAAATATTTTCAGACATATAAGACTATTTTACTGAACGTTTGACAGTGATTTACTGGCTTTGTGGAAATTCAACATTGTGTCCAGTTATTTACGAGAGGCTCTTTCCTGATTTATGGTGGTCTTGAAATGTGAACTACAGACAGATGCTGTTAAAACCTTTAAGTACTTTCAATGCCTGTACTCTCTAAAGCATTTCTTACAGAGAAAGTAGTTGCAAAATAGCCATTTTTCTCAGCGTATATTAACTAGAAATTATATTAAAATTTACAGGACATACAGTATATTAAACTTTAAAAGTTTGGAGTTTAATTGTGATTATGATCAAGTCGCTAATGACTCAAATAGTTAATTAAAACAGAGAAACAGTGTTAAACATTACTACAATTTAAAATATCATTATTAAAATATAATTTCAGCATCATTACTTCAGTCCTCAGTGTCACACAATCCTTCAGAAATCCTTTAAATACAATCATTTGCAGCTCAAAAGTGGTTTCTTATCATCATCAATGTTGCTGATTTTTTTAAGGAATTTGTTTTATGTATTTAACAATTTGGATTTATGATATTGGAAAAAAACTGACATTGAGATACTTCTTTCTGTGATATATATTGCCATGAAATGTTATAAACAATTTCTCCAGATGACAAAAAAATATATCATTTTACATTGATTATTTGGGATGATTAGGGGAGTATGCATCTGCATAAAATATAATAAACACATTAACACACACATAGACAAATAATATAGAGCAAATACACTAACAGTAGTCAGGTACAGGAATTGAAAGATCAAATGTAAAACAACACTGTAGAGTCTTCATTGCATAAATAATTAAATACACACCGTTAACGATTTCTGTAAATTAAACAGTATTTAACTGTAATATGAACTGTATTTTACTGTAGGACAGTTATGCGGTATGTTACTGATTTTTACAGTTGCATTGTGAATACTTTACAGAAAAGATACATACATATACAGCAAGATAAATGATGCTGTAAATGTAAATACAGTATTAGTGTTGTAACTGATTAACAGTAAGTTACTGTAGATTCTACAGGAAATTGTTAACAGTGCAAATGAATTAATCTTAGTCAAATGTTATCATTTATTGTGCCTGAATGGTTTTAACTCACATGAAACAGTCAAATATTTTTAAAACTTTGCCTCTATTATGGTATCTAATATTATTAATTTTCCTTCGGCTCAGTCTCTATTTCAGCGGTTGCCACAGCGGAATGAACCGCCAACTATTCCAGCATATGATTTACGCAGCGGATGCCCTTCCAGCTGCAACCCTGTACTGGGAAACACCCATACACTCTTACATTCACACTCATACACTACGGCTAATTTAGTTATTCAATTCACCTATAGCACATGTGTTTGGACAGTGGGGGAAACCAGAGCACCCGGAGGAAACCCACGCCAACACGGGGAGAAAATGCAAACTCCACACAGAAATGCCAACTGGCCCAGCCGGGACTCGAACCAGCGACCTTCTTGCTGTGAGGTGACAGTGCTAACCACTGAGCCACCGTGCCACCCATCTAATATTATTGTCAAGTATAATATATTATAGGGCCGACGCGGTGGCGCAGTGGGTAGCACGTTCGCATTGTTGGCATTTCTGTGTGGAGTTTGCATGTTCTCCCCGTGTTCGCATGGGTTTCCTCCGGGTGCTCCGGTTTCCCCCACAAGTCCAAAGACATGCGGTGTAGGTGAATTGGGTAAGCTAAAATTGTCCGTAGTGTGTGTGTGTGTGTGAATGAGTGTGTATGGATGTTTCCCAGTGATGGGTTGCAGCTGGAAGGGCATCCGCTGCGTGAAACATATGCTGGATAAGTTGGCGGTTCATCCCGCTGTGGCGACCCCAGATTAATAAAGGGACTAAGCCGAAAAGAAAATGAATGAATGAATGAATGAATGAATAATATATTATATATTAAAAATGCAATATTCATCACCCTGAGAGAAAAAATAAACATCAAGTTGACTGTTTTAAAGCATGCTGGCAGCTAAAACACAGATGACAGAGACTGAAGATTTTCTGAAGGAAAGAGTGAATCATGAGTCATAAAATAAGCAGAGGTTAAATGCAGCTCAACCATAATCCGCTCTGCATTTAAACAGTCTCTTCTGCAAGCTATAAAAACCGTCCTTTCCAGTAAACTCAGGCAGAAGTGTTATTATGCACAGACAGATGTAAAGCACTTCAGTAAAGTGATACTGTTTGCAAGATAATATATGTACAATGTTAACAATTGTTTTGTAAATTACACAGGATTTAACTGTAATATGAATTGCATTTTACTGTTTGGCAGTTATGCAGTATGTTATTGTATTTTAAAATTGCATTGTGGGAAAATATTATCTTGGCGCCATTAAAAACGTATTTTTAAATTTGTGAATTGAAATACAGTACAGCAACAACAACAAAAATTGCATGAAACCTGGCCAAAATACAGTAATTTACCATTTGGACTGTTTTACAGTAAATAGACAAATTAACAATTAATTATGAATATGAACTTAACTTCATTATGAACAATGAAGTTACATTTTTTTATTGTATGAAAGTATATTACTGGTAATAAATTGACTATAAATACTGTATATTTTACATACAGATACATATAAATACATGTGCAGCAAGATAAATGGTAAAGTATTAACACAGTCTTTACAGTAAATAGATAAATGAACAATTAATTATGAACATGAATTATGTATAATAGAGTTAAAAAAAATGTATTGTACGAAAATATATTACAGGTGAAAAGACTGAATACTGTATATTTTATGGTAAAGATATATAATACTGTAAATACATGTGGAGCAAGATAAACGGTAGTGTAAATATTAATACATTATTTACAGTAAAATAATAAACAATTGATTATGAATATAAATTTAATTTCATTATGAATAACAAAGTTAAATGTTTTATTGTTTGAAAATATATTCATGGTAAAAAAAGACTATAAATACTGTATTTTACGGTAAAAGATACATGTAAATATACATGGGAAGCAAGATAAATGGTGGTGTAAGTATTATTACAGTCTTTACAGCAAATAAATTAACAATTAATTATGAATATGAGCAATGAATTTAACTTCATTATGAATAATAAAGTAACATTTTATTGCACAAAAATATACTACATGCAAAAAGACTATAAATACTGTATATTTTACAGTAAAGATACATATAGACATAATACTGTAAATATACATGTGTAGCAAGATACAGTAAATGGTACTGTAATTATTAATAGTCTTTACAGTAAATAGACTAATTAAGATACAAACAATTAATTATGAATATAAATTATGAAGTAATGAAGTAACATTTTTATTCTACAACAATATATTACAGGTGAAAAGACTGTAAATACTGTATATTTCACGGTAAAGATATATAATACAGTAAATACATGCAAGTACAGCAGGATAAATGGTACTGTAATTATTAATACAGTATTTACAGTAAATCGCTGGCAGTAAATTATGGTAAATTCTACTGAATTTACAGTGTATTACTTGCACAATCTGATTAATTTTTAAGTAGAATCTGCTCTGGGTGTCAAACAGTATTTTGCAAAAGAAGAAAAATGTGGCTGAGGATTTTTACCCCTCACACAAACACACACACACACAGTTATTCTGGACTTTGATTCAGTATAAACATTTTTAGCCAAACCTCCCCTCTGGGTTTGGCTGTAAGACCTCCTCCATTACGGCTCAAGACACTGAAGTGCGTCCAGAGAAAACACTTCACACACCAAGCACACACTCCCACAAACACACTCACATCCCTTTCCTACTGCGACGACACACTCAGCACTGGACGGAGGAGTCGACAGAGACCGGATACAGACACACACTCTTACATACAACCCCTACTGACATAATAAACCACAGCTCGTACACCAACAAACCTGACGACGCTATGAAATATGAAGATATCTGAGTGCTAATTTTGAACGTATAAGCACTGGCAGCCTCTTTCTACACTTTCTGCATGCACAAACACAGACGTCAGAGCTACACACTACACAAAGAGTTCTTACCAGGTCTAGAAAATATGATCATATCACCCCAATTTTATCCTCCTTACACTGGCTGCCTGTTAAGTTCCGTATTGATTATAAAATGCTTCTTACCTATAAAGCTTTAAATAATTTAGCACCTGTTTATCTAACCAACCTTCTGTCTCGCTACAATCCAACCCGCTCTTTAAGATCTCAAAACTCAGGGCTGCTGGTAGTACCTAGAATAGCAAAGTCGAGTAAAGGTGGTCGAGCCTTTTCATTTATGGCTCCTAAACTCTGGAATAGCCTTCCTGATAATGTCCGAGGCTCAGACACACTCTCTCTGTTCAAAACTAGATTAAAGACCTATCTTTTTAGCAAAGCATACACTCAATGCATTGCATAACGGTATGATGCATGAATCTGCTCCACGCAGGTTTTTGCATCTCGTTTATATACACTATGAACAGCAGCTACGCTAATTATTCTCTTTATTCTCTATTTCCACCTGGGGATACTCATCCCGAGGCCCCCAGAGACTATGCAGTGCCACTAATGCAATCCAAGACCTGTGAAGAGATGACCCCAAGGTTTCCATAATCCCAGACCGGGCCGTATCCTGAGGAGCTGCTGTGGTGGTCATGGAGGAGTGGAGAGAAAAGGACTGATTCCTGTGAGACCCCAGTGACAGACGAGTCTTCACTGACGTCCAGCGTTCACCAGCCTCCGGCGCCTAGCCTGCAGCTCTGCACAAGACGTTTGGCTATAGGAGAAATGGTCGTGCCCAACTGAGCCTGGTTTCTCTCGAGGTTTTTTTTCCTTCACTTTCGCAAATTGGTGAAGTACATTCCTCGCCGCTGTCGCCACTGGCTTGCATGGTTCGGGACCTGTAGAGCTGCGCATCGATGGATTTGCTCTTCAGTGTTTGGACTCTCAGCAGTGAAAATTAAACCACACTGAACTGAACTTAAACTCTAAAAACTGAACGGACACCATTCCAATTCACTATAATCTTCTATGTGAAGCTGCTTTGACACAATCTACATTGTAAAAGCGCTATAGAAATAAAGATGAATTGAATTGAATTGAATTGAACAATAATCCAATAAAATATATTAGTTCCAACCCACTTGCCCACTCACTGTATTAGTGTCAACCCACTGTATTTTGAAGTTGCATTGTGGGAAAATATACTCTTGGCGGCATTAAAAAAAGTATTTTTTAATTTGTGAATAGAATTACCGCAACAAAATTTTTTGCATGAAACCTGGGCAAAATAAAATGATTTACCATTTGGACTGTTTTACAGCAAATAGATAAATAAACTATTAATTAAGAATAAAAATTTTACTTCATTATGAATAATGAAGTTACTTTTTTTATTGTATGAAATTATATTACTGGTAATAAAAAGACTATAATTACTGTATATTTCACAGCAAAGATGCAGCAACATAATAGAATATTTACAGTAAATAGATAAACAAACAATTAATTATGAGTATGAATTATTCATTTAACTTCATTATGAATAATAGAGTTGTTTATTGTACCAAAATATATTACGGGTGATAAGACAGTATAAAATGTATTAGTGCCAACCATAGTCTGTAAAAGATATGGACGTAGTATCCGTGACATCACCCACAGGTTTCTGAAGAGCACAAATGAAGCAACAATTTAAATAAATAAATAAATAAAAATAAATTAATTAAATTAAATAAATGGGGGAAAAAAATGTATAATAAAATAAAAATAAATTAATCAACAAGTAGGCGTGGCCAACCATCACCATTTTGTTCGCGCGTCATCGCACCCACCGGGGGTGACCAAATACGGGCAAAGAGGCGGAGCGTGAGCGGAGCTACAAATGCCTGCTATCATTTTGCTTAGATGGGCTTTTCTTTGGGAGAAACGCTTAATACTTCATTACCTGCGACTCGTTTGTGTTCTGACCACATGTGCTTGGTTGTAAACTATATTAATAAAGTGTTTAGTCTTTTAAAAACACTGCTGTAATACATTGAGCCACTAAGCATTGTTCTCATGATGTTTTTCTACAGGAGGAAAGCGCAAATTACTTCGAAATACTTCAAATATAGTCTGTGTTAGTAAATGCAAGGCTGTTGATGAAATCCAGACATAACACTGTATGACAACGTTTCAGATGACTGTTTTATAGCCTACAGCTACTCAATCGGTCAGATTCTGCAGTGCATTACAGGTCTAAAGAACATTATAAATGATAAATTATCTTAAGTAAAACAAATACATTTATAGATATGGTATAACATTTCACTCACCTGGGAAATGGAGGCCACTTGAATGGTTTGTGAGTACAAATAAGCGCACAGCATGTCATATTATCTGATAATTGTAGGAAATAATTCCAAAAGGCAATTGACTGTGTAAAGCCACATTTGAAGTCATACTTGCATGTCATTTCAGACCGAATATTCAAAGTAGCGTGGTAAACAATATAGGCATATATTATATAATATATAAGTTGTCACTTTACAAATATGCCAATATAAACTTTACCTCAATGTCTCTTTTCAAAAAATTATATAAATGCCAAAACGTAACAGTCTCCAATCTAATTCTTAGCATTTACTATGTTTCTGAAAGCAAGTAAATACAGTATTAAAAAATCACTTCATTGCTCCATTTAATATACATTTTAGGCAAGTCAACATAACATGAAGATATTTTATATAATTTATTACAGCGATATCAATAAATATTCATTCATTTTCTTTTCGGCTTAGTCCCTTTATTAATCTGGGGTCGCCACAGCGGAATGAACCGCCAACTTATCCAGCATATGTTTTACGCAGCGGATGCCCTTCCAGCTGCAACCCATCACTGGGAAACATCCATACACACTCATTCACACACATACACTACGGACAATTTAGCTTACTCAATTCACCTATAGCGCATGTCTTTGGACTTGTGGGGGGAAACCGGAGCACCTGGAGGAAACCCACGCAAACACGGGGAGAACATGCTAACTCCACACAGAAACGCCAACTGACCCAGCGAACTTCTTGCTGTGAGGCAATTGTGCTACCCACTGCGCCACCCATATCAGTAAATATCAGCAGAAATAATATCGCTTTGGGGATTATTCAAAGTCTGTTGAAAGCAATTTGATAATGCTATAATATTACACTATTGAATTATTTAACGTTATAATGCTCAGTAACTTTAAACGTCACCTGATTGCAACGTCCGTTTTTTTAAATGATTATTATTATTGTGTGATTTCGGTAACTTAAACGGAGCGTTAAGCGGTGTCATCTGAAGGTTTTTATATCCAGCGTTTGTCTTCCACAAAATCTTGTACTCCTTGTTTTTGTGCTTTGCTTCCCATGTCCACAAACGCTAACGTTAGCTGTGTGTTAAACAGGTGTAATCACGTGAGCGAGTTTTTTTATGAGCGAGTCATTGAATCATTCACTCAACCAATTCGTTCACAATGAATCGTTTTGCTATTCCTTCGTTTGAATTTTCGTCTGTGGAGAAAAAAAGTATTCCAGTTAATATTGTGCCTCAAATGTAAGTATTCAACTCATGTTCTGAATTGATATATACTATAAAATTAGCACCTAACATTCATCAGACGCGCCTCACATGAAAAAATGCGTAACGTTAATTTGTAGTAAATACTATAGTGTTTTTCAACCATACTATAGTAATGTGTATTATACTGTGTATATTATAGTATTTACAACTCTTTTTTTAACAAATGCTACAGCATACTGAAGTATTAACTGGATTGAACTGATAAACTGTAACAAATACTGTAGCATACTTCAGTTTTTACTACAGTAAACTGTGGTGTGTTGTAATATAATAGGCCTATACTCTATACTTGTAGAAAACTACTGTATTGGGTCATTTTTTTAATATTAATATAGTTGTTTTATTACCACAGCAACTATAGAATCACCACAACAAATTAATTCAAGTACTTTACTCTTGTATGGTTCAAAAACACTACAGTAGCATATTCACTGTAAATATGTGGGATGTACACAAATTCTTTAACGTTATTATTTCATTTAATGTATTTATATTGTCATGTGCACAGTAGAAAACAAGTTTACCTTGTACCTTCTTTGCTTTCCAATAGAATGTTATACATAAAATACATATAAATACAGTTGAAGTGAGAATTATTTGCCCTCCTATTAAATTTTAATTCTTTATATTTTTCCCCAAGTTCTGTTCGATGGAAAGAATATTTTTTCAACACATTTCTAAAACATCAAATTTTAATATCTAATTCCTAATAAGTGATGTTCAGCTTAAAGTATAATTAAAAGGCTTAACTAGGTTAATTAGGCAAGTAAGGGTAATTAGGCAAGTCATTGTATAACAGTGGTTTGTTCTGTAGACAATCAAAACAAATATCGCTTAAGGGGGCTGATAATATTGGGCTTAAAATGGTTTTTAAAAAATTAAAAACTGCTTTTATTCTAGCCGAATTAAAAATAAGACTTCTCCAGAAGAAAAAATATTACAGGAAATACTGTGAAAAATTCCTTAATTTGTTAAATATTATATTATATTAATATTATAAAGATATTTGAAAAAGAATAAATATTGCAGAGGAGGGTAAATAATATTGCCCTCAACTGTGTATTAAAAAAAAACAACTTTATGAAGTACAATAGTGATGTGCAAAAAGTAATATGAGTAATTTAGGTTAGCAGGGCATGTACAGTATTATAGAATACTATTTTTATGCCTGGTTTAATAGCACAGAAGGAAGTGATTGCAGTGCCACCCAAACTGCTTCAGTACCATTATGTGATAATGCAGAGATGGGTTAATGAGCCTTGCTGTCAGCGGGTGCTTATTTAGCTGAAGTAGGGCTGTGTCTGTTTAGAGGGGGTGTTTAGTGTGATGGTAGACTGCAGTAGATTATCTGACAGCAGGGGTGTGTGTGTGTGTGTGTGTGTGTGTGTGTGTGTGTGTGTGTGTGTGTGTGTGTGTGTGTGTGTGTGTGTGTGTGTGTGTGTGTGTGTGTGTGTGTGTGTGTGTGCGCGCTGCCTCAGGCTTTGCTGTCTTTACCTTAACATTACAACCCTACAAAAGAAAAACAGTAACTGTGCTTTTGGGTAGTTAATCCAACATTCTGGGTTAAGAATTATATGAAGAATGTACTGAAATGTTACATTTGCAGTCACTATTTAGCTGTGTAGTTATCTAGTATATGAGCAATTGCATGCAGATGTCAACCTTGTAATGAAAACAATTAAGTTGTCACCAAAATACCAAAACTCTTTCTAGGTTTTTTGAGTAGGCTTGTATTTTACAGCACTGCAAAAATACTCAAAAATGTCTCTCAATGTTTTCAAACAATTATATTTGATTTATGACACAAGTGACAATTTCACATCTGTCACATCCGTAACACAAGCTTTAGCCTCATAAATGCAAATATGTAAAATAAAATAAAATTAATCATGTTTGTTCTATAGAGAGCCAACTCTTATCCTTTTGATTATCATTGTTTCATTTTGGTTGTGCAGTTTAATTCACAGAATTTCTACAAAGTCTGTTGTCACATAGATAACGCATATTTATTTTCCTCATTTAAAATATAAAATATGCTTACACATCCCTAATGCTGAAATTGCTCATATAATTTCCAGGATAAACATATAATATAGTCAGGGAACATGTGCATGGATAAATTGTGTAATTTAAATGCAATTCAAGCCTATAAAAATAAAAACAGTACTGCAGGACACTTCTGATACTGTTTGACATTTCTTTAAATGAGTATGTGGTAATTCATTTGACTGACTTAACCTGACAAAAGGGAATTAATTTCCCCAAACAAAATAGTTCTTCATGAAACCATTGACACAAACTATTATTTTTAATAGTTATTGGAATTTAACTTAAATCGTAATTTGTAACTGTGCTGTTTTTATAGTTCATTCTAGACACATTATAAATGTGGTCTTTTTTTTATAATCTTACGCTTTAAAGTATTCACAAAGAGATCAAAAAATAAATCCATATAAATTATATTAATAACATTTTAACCCAGGTCTTCTGAAAAGACCACTTTATATGATAATCACATTTATTTAGGCTAATCCTAATTTCGATCTGACGCTTTGAAGTATTCACAAAGAGATCAAAAAATAAATCCATAAATTATATTAATAATATTTTAATCCATGTCTTTTCAAAGGAGGACCTTATATGATAAACGCATTTAATTTGGCCTTTAAAGGTGCTGTATGTAAGTTTTTGACTCATCTAAAGCATAAAAATACCATAATATGTTTGCAGATATTTAAACATGCCAAGTGAACATTCTTGTTTATGTGAAAAACAATGCTGAAGTCAGATATTCTGCTTTGAAAGTGTGAGTTACATGCCGGAAAGACTGTCTTTGTTTTGGTTCTTTTAACCCGCCCACTGCCAGTTTAGCCAATTATATTTCAGCAGCCCGGGTTGCCTTGGTGGAAAACAGCGTATTTCATTCATTCATTCAGAAAGGCTCTCAAAGCATGTGCTCGTGACCGAAATGCGACCTCCGGTGGACAGTAGCAGACTCCGAAATGGGACGCAGATTCAGAGTTCCACATGAGGTTATTAATTAGCAAATAATATAAATATTACGAATGAAAACATTAGGTGAGCAGCTTACATTGTAACCCTGTGTACTAACAACATGAGATTTGCAGTGCTTGCTCCTGTTGGTCCTCAATCTGGCAACCTGTGCTTGCGTTTGTTTTGATCCAGAAATGCAATACCTACTTCAACCACTGGGTGTCAAACTTACATACTGCACCTTTAAATTTGGTTACAAAACCTCAGTCATGCTTGCTTGGCGTGTGAGAACCAATGAGCTTCATTCTTGTGTGTCATGTGGAGTTTCCGCCAGAACCAATGGGATTTCTGTTTATGTTTGCCGATCAAAGTTTGTAAGTAAATGCAATTCTAAATTAAATCCGTTCAAGGGATCTTGTTTCTTCAGAAGACTTTTAATTAAACTTGATTCATGTAGATTTATTATTAGTATTTTTTGTATCTATTTATGAATATTTAAAGTGCCAGACTCTCCTGTAGAATAAAAAAATCAGTGTAAATTCTGTGAATGGATTCATATTTGATACATTTATAATAGCAAATTATGACAGACATTCCTCAAGAAATGTTGATTTGAGTCCTTAAATCCCACATTAGCAAACATTAGCAAGTATGTTGTTTGTGTGGGAAGCTGCAGATGTATTTCTCTTTCTACCTCCATCTTTGGCTGCTCAGTTTTTCCCAGTGAAGAATGTGACTTCACTTCCTTTGTTTGTTTCTGTTCCGCGTACATAAACCTGAGTCCTGGATCTCTCCCTTTACAAGGCCTCCTCCTCCTCTCTCCTCTGCATGTAACAGAATTTACCCAAGGCGATAAATCCAACAGCTGAAAACTGAGGAGAGAGAGAGAGAAGCTGCCAAGGAGAATTCCAGCACTGTGAGTCAGAAACACAGTGAGACTGAGAGAGAGAGAGAGAGAGAGAGAGAGAGAGAGA
>CAIGQV010019950.1:6256770-6268575 GCA_903798115.1 Danio jaintianensis | reverse complement strand
AGATAGATAGATAGATAGATAGATAGATAGATAGATAGATAGATAGACCTAATAAAACAGATATTTTGTATGTTTTATTATAATTAATTTATTATTTCTTTCTTCATTTATTATTTTCTGCATGTATTTTTAATTTATATTGTATTATATTCAACTTTAAATTATTTGTTTTTCCATTTATTTTTATATTTATTTATTAAAGTATTTATTTAATTATGTGTTTATTTAATTTATTACTGCATTCACTTATGCATTTACTTATTTTTATATTGATATATATTTACTTATGTGTTTATTTATGTTACATTTATTTATTACTGCATTCACTTATGCATTTACTTATTTTTATATGGATATATATTTACTTATGTGTTCGTTATATTTATTTATTACTGCTTTTATCTATATCTTTGCATGTTTGTCCTCCATACTCGTCGCCTTTTACCTGGGTGTCGGATGTGTGATGTCTGTGAGTCTTTGGCTGAAGGGAAAGTAATGAGAACCATAGGAACGTTCTCTGGAGCCTCGTCTTTACTCATACTGAAGAAATCATCCATCCTACAGGAGAAAACTCACTTTTACTTGTCTGCAGTCACACATTAGAGATTATCTCATGTGCTAATAGACATACAGCTCCTTCAGAAAACAGAGTTTGAAGAGGACTGGAAATATGTTTTCCTACAGCAGGAACAGAAATGTTTTTTGGACCCAGAGACAGGGGCGCCCCCAAGGGGTATGTGTAAACTCTGGCCACCCCTGTGGCCACCCCAATATGATTTCATTCATTCATTTTCTTTTCGGCTTAGTCCCTTTATTAATCTGGGGTCACCACAGCGGAATGAACCACCAACTTATCCAGCATATGTTTTACACAGCGGATGCCCTTCCAGCTGCAACCCATCACTGGGAAACATACATACACTCTCATTCACACACATACACTACGGACAATTTAGCTTACCCAATTCATCTATACCACGTTTTTGGACTTGTGGGGGAAACCGGAGCACCCAGAGGAAACCCACGCAAAATCCACACAGAAACGCCAACTGACCCAGCCGAGGCTCGAACCAGCGACCTTCTTGCTGTGAGGCGAACGTGCTAACCACTGCGCCACCATGCAGCCCCCCCCAATATGATTTTGCTGTTGATATTATTAATTTAAATGTACTTACGTAAAATCACAATATTTCAATAAATAAATAAATAAATAGCAGCCACTAAATTATTGTGGATTGATTGGTGCCACTGACGTAGTTGATTCACTGCCCCTCCCCCTCCCCGATCATCGTTGACAGCACGCACACACCTTCAATAGACAGCAATGGCAATTTAATACACTCTCAGAAATAAAGGTACGCGAGCTGTCACTGGGATGGTACCTTTTCAAAAGGTACACATTTGTACTTAAAGGGTCCATATTGGTACCTCAAAAGTATATATTAGTACCAATTTGTTTTAAGAGGAACACTTTTGTACTTTTTAGGTACTAGTATGTACCCTTGAGGTATTAATATGGACTTTTTAGGTACAAATTTGTACCTTTTGAAAAGGTACCACCCCAGTGACAGCTCGCGTACCTTTATTTCTGAGAGTGTATTTACCTTAAGGTACATCAATAGAAGAAGCTTTATTAATAATATTGTGGCTCAAAAAGGAATATGGAATAATGATATTATTAGGGTCTGTATAGGAAGTGTGTGTGTGTGTATATAGTAATGCATTTTGTTCAGTTTGTTTGTTTTATTAATTCATTAATCTTCATTAATTTTAGACATGGCATATACTGTATGCTGTACAATAAAAGTATGTGAAAAATAACTGAAAAGTTATTTATATATATATATATATATATATATATGAAAAGTGTTTTTAAACTAAATATTGATTTTTATTTGGTTTGCACATGTACTTGCTGAATTATTTCAAGGAATAAATTGCAATATTTCAAGAGTAACTAATTAAATGAATTAAAACCACATTATTTCATTTACCAGAAACAAAAATATAACATTACACTCAATTCATTTTTATTGTGTGTGTGCCACCCCAAGATTTGGTGCGGCCTCTTCTGGCCACCCCTAAGAAAATTTTCTGGGAGCGCCACTGCCCAGAGAAGAAACTCAGTCCAGCAGAAGGACAGTCACATAGAGAGAGAGAGAGAGAGAGAGAGAGAGAGAGAGAGAGAGAGAGAGAGAGATTAGCATTTAGCAAACAGCGCCACCTTGTGTTTCATTCACGCAGATGCAGGAAAACGTCTAATTAGCTGATTCTGTCACTTGTGTCACGAGTTTAAGATGTGGATTAGTTGAAAACGAAGGAAACGAGTATGATTTATTTACCCTCAATGTATCCTACAGCATTTTTTGGTGCATTTAGCCACAACAGCTGATCAGGACTGCGTTTTTTTATCTCTTAAAGAAACAATATTTTTTGGAAATAGGCTCATTTTACAACAAACAGTTGTGTTTTACCATATTTAAATCAATTCAGCCGTTCTCCGGCTTATTTTAGCTTAGCATCGATGATTGAATCGGATTAGACCAATAACTTCTCGCTCAAAAATGACCAAATAGTTTGTATAATCTTCCTATTTAAGCTTGACTCTTCTGTAGTTACATCGTGTATAAGTTAAGTCCGACATGAAATGAAAAGTAACTATTTTCTAGACCGATATGGCTAAGAATTTTATTCTCACTTGAAAGTAGTTCCAGCTAAAGTCTCTTTCGGTGCTCCCTAATATCATTGCGCCTGCTGCAACCATGGTAAATATGTCAATTTATTTGCGATTTAAATGTTTCTGAATTTGGGGACAAATGAAAGCCTTTTTTTTTTTTTACATTTTGACTTTTCATGCTGTGGTCTTTGCATCAGTCTAATGTAAAGAAAGCATCCAAAATGCACTTTAATTGTTTTAATTTCACCTGATCAGTTTGTGTTTGTAGATTCCAATTAGGCCTACAATACATATTTATCAAATTGAGTCATAAATCTCCACTTCAGCAGCTTTTACATAAAGCAAACTGCACAGTTTTGTTCATATATTTATATTATGAAGGCTTATACTGAGATATAAAGTGCTTATCATAAATGAGTACACCCCTCACAGATCTCTCTTTTAAATGAATATTTTCTATAGCATGCTTTACAATAATATATTTGTGCATATACACATTAGATTAGTACCGAAACTGGAACTAATCTAAGAAAATAACTTAACAATTCAAAAGTTTGTACTCCTAAATTAATATGTCCGGGAAAAAATATTACATGCAATTTTAGTAAACAGGAAGAATCAAGGGAAACACACACACACACACACACACACAAATCTAATATGTTGTTGTAGTTTGTAATAACTCGTTTGAAATTAAATGTATTATCTTAAGATGTTAGGTGACCAAATATAACCATTTAATAAAAAAGTTTGTTTAAATGAACCAAAAATCATTGTCTGCATTCACTCAGAAATGGACATAAATATTCATTTTCAAAAGGATGTGTACTCATTTATGCTGTATACATAGTTGTGTGTATATCAGGGCATTGAGCCTCCTAAGGCATTTCTGAAGTCTACATAGAGAGTCCTTTTAAATCTAATACTAAAATATATAGCTAAAATAGGTGTAAGAATACATTTGTATACTGACATGCCATCCATGTCATTGGATTTGAAGAGCCAGATGCTGGTGGGTGTGATGCCCAGCTCTTCCTGAGTGGCATCAAAGCCAGAGAAGAGGAGGAATGATGCTTTACCAGGCCTCATCATGTCCAGACGACTCTGAATCTCTGAAAGGTAAGAAAAGAGTGCATGTACAGTCATGAGGAAAAAGCTATGATATCCTATTAGATAACAATTTTACATATAGGGACATAAAAAAATTATAATGCAACCATATAACTATCATTAATGCAATATGACAAATCTTGGCGGTTCATTCCGCTGTGGCGGCCTCTGAAATAGAGACTAGCCAAAGGAAAATGAGTGAATGAATATGACAAATCTTTAACCTGTGTAAAAAATATGGACTTGGCAACACCGCATCTTGCCTTTACTTTTGTTAAATCAATAATAACATGTGAGATGTGATGTGATGTTGTTCATCTGAGGTTTTATCTTCCCAATTTTAAGATTTTATCCTGATCCAGAAAACCATAAATTCAATTACTTTTTCACATAACTGTAGTTTAGTGGTTACACAGAAGAATATATCAGACTGAAGCACCTAGAATAAGCTCACCTGGCTTGGCTTGTATTTCTGGAGGTAAAAGCTTCTGGAAAGTATTGAAGATCCCGCAGTTGGAGATGATTACAGGAGCCCGGATTTCCACATGCTCTTCACCTTTCTTCACCGTCACTCCTGTCAGTCAAAATACATTAGCAATTTTTTATTCACGATTTAAGGTATAATATAGAAACGGACTACTTTAAATGCTAAATAAAACCAGACTGAGATGATCAAGGACAACAAAGCAATTTATTTAGTTATAACGGTATAAGCAAGAAGTTTACGAGCCGTGAACCAAACTAAAAATAGTCACAAAATTATAAACTCTGATTTCAAACAAATATGTAAATACAAAAGATTTTTAGCTGACATGTTGGAAAGGGCTACAAAAATGAGGACAAATATAAATTATTAACCTAAGTTTGATCAAACTACATATTTCAATTAATGCAGGACAATGATTAACCGCAATTAATCGCATGCAACATAAAAGTTTGTATTTACATAATATATGTAGGTGTACTGTGCATATTTATTATACATAAATACATGAGAAAATGTTTATATATACATTTGAAGTCAAAATTATTTGCCCTTTTGTGAATTTTTTTTCCTTTTCAAATATTTTCCAAATGATGTTTAACAGAGCAAGGATTTTTTTCACAGTATTTCCTATAATATTTTTTCTTCTGGAGAAAGTCTTATTTGTTTTATTTCGGCTAGAATAAAAGCAGTTCTTAATTTTTTTTTAAACCATTTTAAGGTCAATATTATTAGCCCCCTTAAGCAGTAGTTTTTCGATTCTCTACAGAACAAACCATCGTTATGCAATGACTTGCCTAATTACCCTAACTTGTTACCCTAATTAACCTAGTTAAGCCTTTAAATGTCACTTTAAGCTGAATACTAGTATCTTGAAAAATATCTAGTCAAATATTATGTGCTGTCATCATGGCAAAGATAAAAGAAATCAGTTATTAGAAATGAGTTATTAAAACTATTATGTTTAGAAATGTGTTGAAAAAATCTTCTCTCCGTTAAACAGAAATTGGGAGAAAAAATATACAGGGGGGCGAATAATTCTGACTTCATCTGTACATATAAATTTTGAGGTCTGTTGTACTCACCATATGCAGTTCCCTTGTTATCGACCAGGATTCGGCTCACAGGGGCCCGGACCAGCACACTGCCACCATATTTCTGTATGACTTTAGTGACGTGGAAGGGGATTTCACTGGCGCCCCCTTTAGGATAATATGCTCCACGCTTGAAGTGGTGCAGCATCAGAGCGTTGATCATGAAGCTGGAGTCTTTAGGAGCAACACCTGAGTAGATTCACAGAAACACCTCTCTTGTATTAGTGCACACACACTTTACAAGAAAAATGTATTCAAGTTTAATTCAATGTGTCTGTAAAATTGATGAGCAATTTCTAAAAGGAATCTGTTTTGAATTGCATATTATGTTGCATGGTGGCACAGTGGCTCAGTGGTTAGCACTGTCGCTTTAGAGCAAGAAGGTCGCTGATTCGAGTCCCGGCTGGGCCAGTTGGCATTTCTGTGTGGAGTCCCTGTGTTGGTGTGGGTTTCCTCCGGGTGCTCCGGTTTCCCCCGCAGTCCAAAGACATGTGGTATAAGTTAATTGAATCAACTAAATTGGCCGTAGTGAATGAGTGTGTATGGGTGTTTCCCAGTACTGGGTTGCGGCTGGAAGGGCATCTGCTGCATAAAACATATGCTGGAATAGTTGGCGGTTCATTCCACTGTGGCGACCTCTGAAATAGAGACTAAGCTGAAGGAAAATGAATGAATGAATCAATTATGTTGCATGCTTGGAAAGTATCGACACCGTGATGCATTGTGTAATGTGTTCATAGTGACGTAGGAGTGTGGTTTTCTCAGCCCACTGAATTGATTGACAGGAGCGTATTAACATGTCTCCACAGTAACGCGTATAAACATGTCTACAGAACAGGATTTGCAAAGAAACTGAGCCTCAAAATCACTGGGATTTGGGTCCTATTTTAACCTCAGGAAATTTTGAAAAAGAGACTTCTTGTGTTTAAATCACTCCAACATGACTGTGGACATGCTGTACCTACATACAGCTTCCAAAAGTTGATTATGCATCATAGGTGCTCTTTAAAGAAGTGGGGTAACTGATTTGCTTAAAAATTGAAAAAAGCAAGCCTCACCATAGAAGAAATAGGAGAAGATCAAGTGCAAGTCTTTGTTGCTGGTCAGTTTGTAGTTCATCTCGGTGGCGTTGAAGTCTGAGAGCCGAAAGATGGAGGAGATGAGGTTAGCGATGCCACTTTTGATCAGAAAGAGAGCAAACCACTGTGGGATGAGCTTCAGGATGGCCATCAGAGGAGTTTTCCTGGCTGTGAGCTGTGGACCACACAGAAGACACAGATGCTGCATTAATGGATTAATGTAAAGAAGTGGTTATTTTACAACGTTTATTTTACAACCTTATATTATATTGCATTCTTGTCTGTTTTACACATGTGGCTATTTGGTTGTATAGTGATTGAATGATTTATGCTACTGTTACTTCTGTGTCATGTTTATGTGTGTGTGCCTTGTATTCCTCACGTTGTGGGGACCAAATGTCCCCAGAAGTAGCAATAACAGTAAATTTTGTTCTCATGGGGACATTTATTTTGGTATTCGTAATTCACACAGAATGAAGGACAACCCCAAATCAGAAAAAGTTGGGACAGTATGGAAAACGCAAATAAAAAAAAAAAGTAGGGATTTCCTTTTCTTCTTTGGTCCGCAGCACATGGTGCCCATTTCTCCTAAAAAATACCTGAAATACTGTTTCATCTGACCACAGTACACGTTTCCACTGTGGGATGGTCCATCCCTGCGTCCAGAGAAGTTGACGGCGCTTCTGGACACTGTTAACATAGGGATTCCTTTTGGCACAGTACAGTTTTCACTGGCATTTGTGGATGTAACTACGCATTGTAGTACTTGACAAAGGTTTACCAAAGTAATCCTGAGCCAATGTGGTGATATCGCTTATAGATGAATGACGCTTCTTGATGCAGTGCCACCTGAGGGATTGGAGATCATGGTTGTTCATCTTAGGCTTGCGCCCTTGTCCTTTACACACTGAAATTCCTCCAGTTTCCTTGAATCTTTTAATTATGTTCTGTACTTTTGAAAGTGAAATATCCAAATGTCTTCCTATCTTTCTTTGAGGAACATGTTTTTGTTGTTTTTAAACATTATAATAATTTTCTCAGGTATTTGTTGGCAAACTGGTGATCCTCGGCCCATCTTTGCTCCTAAAGCACTAGACCTTTCTTGCATGCTGCTTTTGTACCAAATCATAATTACAATCACCTGTTGACATCACCTGTTTCAAATCACATCATTATTTAACCAGTTTACCTGATTACTAGCCCTAAACTTCTCCTGTGCCAACTTTTTTTGGAATGTGTTGCAGGTCTGAATGACAGAAAAGGATGTATATTTACAAATGAAATGAAATTGACCAGACAAAACAGGAAATATTTTGTGTTCATAGTGTCTGCAATGAAATACAAGTCAAAGTAAATTTGGAAATCACTACTTTCTTTTTTTATTTGCATTTTTTCATACTGTCCCAATTTGGGGTTGTATTTTAAAAATGTAAAAGTGCAGATTGTTTCCTGTGACGGCTGGGTTTAGGGCTGTAGTTGATTAATGAGATGAAGATGTTGTACCTTCATGACCTTAAAGAACTCCTCCACGGCTTTCACGTCATTAGGGAAGAGTTTCTTCAGGTTCTGCTCCATCTCCACCCGGCCGCTCAGGATGGGGTAGTCTCTCCGTTTGCCTTTATCGTCAATCACAATACTGTCGAAATGCTGCGGCAGCTCCACAAACTCCAGCTGACCCTCTGAGATCTGGTCCATCGCAGTCTTAAGCAGACCGTTTTCATGCAGCTGACCGAAGTAGTGGAGTCCTGTAACATGTTGGAAAATTAGGTAGTGATTTAAACTTTAGTAACAATGCGTTTATTTTCCATATTTCTATAAGATGTTCCAAGTATTATACACATAGGCATCACCTTTTTGAAAAGAACACAATATATTGTATAACTACAGGTTAAATATGTATATATACTATATACACAACATTTCTGATTTGGACTGTAATGGAATAACATGCACTTTTTGTAAAGCTGTGAAAAGCGCTATACAAATAAACTTGAATTGAATTGAATAAACTACCCATAATATTTAAGACTGATCTGGCAATTCCATTTGTGCCCATTTGTGTGCCTATAGGTGTGCTGGTCTGAAAAGCAGGTGTGTTAAGGCGCATTGTAGGCATGTTGCTATTTTAAAGCAACTGAAATAGAACATTGACCAACTAAATCTAATGTCAATGGCACAGGTTTTTATTTTTGTTGTTATTTAAAAAGCATGTTTAGTGCTAGGCAGGTCCAAAAAGTGCATACATGTTGCTCATTACACACACAGGGATGCGCATCGGCACAGAAATATCTTCCTAAGTATAACCCTTTTAGAACATGAGCTTGGTAAGCAGACCGTTTTTACAGTCCTTAAAATAGTAAAAGTAGATTTTTTACACCTACACCATGCGCTTTAAACCTGACTGAGGTAGTTAACTTATACGTACCCACATCAAACTCGAAGCCCTTCTCAGTAAAAGTGTGACAGCAGCCTCCTGCCACATCGTGTTGCTCCAGAACCAGAACTTTCTTCCCTGATTTGGCCATTGTGGCTGCAGCCGTCATTCCTCCGATCCCACTTCCTATTATAATTGCATCAAGATTCGCTGGAATCTTTTCCTTGGTAAATCCTAGAAACATAACATAAGTAAATATACATATTATATGCATAGCCAACATACCACTGTGGTTCAAATCAATTATTTATTACGCAATGTACAATAAACACAGCAAAAAAAAAAAAAGAGCAGCAAATACCATTAAATACTAGTATTTGCACTTTTAAAAGCAATTAGTTGACTTTACTTAAAAAGGGAGTAAACCGTTTGCTTAAAATAAATTAAATGAACAAGCAAGAAGGTCGCTGGTTCGAGTCCCGGCTGGGTCAGTTGCCATTTCTGTGTGGAGTTTGCATGTTCTCCCCGTGTTTCCTCTGGGTGCTCCGGTTTCCCCCACAAGTCCAAACACATGCACTAGGTGAATTGGGTAAGGTAAAATTGTCCATAGTGTATGTGTGTGAATGGAAGTGTATGGGTGTTTCCCAGTGATGGGTTGCAGCTGGAAGGGCAAGTGGTGTGTAAAACATGTGCTGGATAAGTTGGCAGTTCATTCCGCTGTGGCAACCCCAGATTAATAAAGGGACTAAGCCGAAAAGAAAATGAATGAATGAAAGTATTATTCATTTAGATGTATATTATTAATATTAGTGTATTATTATATTATATTTAGATGTATTTTATTAATTTTTGTATATAATTAATATAAAATATTATCAATTTAGATGTATATTATGCTATAAAAATGTTAGTAATGGGAACATGAAACAAATCCTATTTGTAATACATTGGTATATTTACTTGATCAGTACTGCAATTACATTATTAATGTATTAATATAATATTATATGCACACAATCACACACATACTATTACTGTATATGTCCTTTTTTTTGACAGATCTATTCCCGAACATGAGTACGAGTAAATGACTTCAAAGCAATAGTGCTCATGCAATCTTATGTAATATTTTACTGCACCAAGAAACCGTGACAGATGAAAAGACCAGTGTTTTATAACGATAAGGATTTGGAATGGCCCCAAAACCTCACAAAAGGCTATCTTTGTAATCTCTAAAATGCTTTAAACAAAAGAAATGCTTGGGTTATCACAACTGGGTAATCTAGTTAAGATATAGCATAACCATTGACACGCATGCTAATTGTTTTACAATGGCATTGATAATATATTGATAAAATATATATTTAATGTTTTGCATAATGAATGAGCTTTGATTAGGTACAGATCAGTCGTTTGTAAAAAAAAACAAGTGCACTTAATTCACTTATAGCAAGCTTTATTTGCAATGGGATGGGAAGATAAAAAAAAACATTATTAAAGGGTTAGTTCACCCAAAAATGTAAAACGTGTCATTGTTTACTCATCCTTTTTTTACTCATTGACTTCCATAGTATATTTTTTTCTACTATGGATGTCAATGACTACTGGTTACCATTGTTCTTAAAAATATCTTCAATTGGTTACAAAAGAAAAAATACCGTCATAAAGGTTTGAGAGCACTTGAGAGTGAGTAAAGTGAGTAAGTTTTCATTTTTGGGTATAAAGTTTAAGTTCAACGACCTGCATTTGTAACAGGTTGTCTTAGTAAATACGAAGTAAATAGAAGTAAATAGTAAATAGCACACAATTAAGTGTCAGAAGAAAATATAAGTCATTTCATTCAGTTAACACTTAAGAGTATTTTTAAAAATGTATTATTAATAATTATTTATTTTTAGTGAGATGAAAGATTTGCATAACTCAGAATCGCATAATTCTCAAGTGCATTTAAAAAAAATTTCCACTATGGATGTCAAAGGCTACAGGTTATTGTTCTTAAAAAATATCTTCAATTTGGTTCAAAAGAACACAGAAACTTATAAAGGTTTGAAACCACTTGAGGGCGAGTAAAGTGAGTACATTGTAATTTTTGGGTGAACTATCCCTTTAAGTTCAACTAACTGCGTTTATAAAACATTCAAACTATCAAAGATTAAAATATTTTTTAGAAAGTAAATAAAATATATTATTAATATTTCTTTATTTATATTTAGCAAGATGCAAGAGGGCGTCATGGTGGCGCAATGGGTAGCACGATCGCCTCACAGCAAGAAGGTCGCTGGTTCGAGCCTCGGCTGGGTCAGTTGGCATTTCTGTGTGAAGTTTGCATGTTCTCCCCGTGTTGGCGTGGGTTTTCCTTTCGGGTGCTCCAGTTTCCCCCACAAGTCCAAAGACAGGCTGTATAGGTGAATTGGGTAAGCTAAATTCTCCGTAGTGTATGTGTGTGAATGTGTGTGAATGGATGTTTCCCAATGATGGGTTGCAGCTGGAAGGACATCCGCTGCGTAAAACATATGCTGGATAAGTTGGCGGTTCATTCCGCTGTGGCGACCCCTGATTAACAAAGGGACTAAGACGAAAAGAAAATGAATGAATGAATGAAGATGCAAGAGCGTGTTTTCTACAGGTGGTTTGTCAAACCCACTCAGGGACACTCAGAATTGCATAATTCTCAAATGCATTTTTAATTTTTTTCCCACTATGGATGTCAACGGCTACAGGTTATTGTTCTTAAAAAATATCTTTAATTTCTTTGAAAAGAAAAAAGAAACTCATAGAGGATTGGAACCATTTGAGGGCGAGTAAAGTGAGTAAATTGGCATTTTTGGGTGAACTATCCCTTTAAATTCAACTAACCGCGTTTATAAAACATTCAAACTATTAGAGACTTTCATTTTTTGCAGAAAGTAAATAAAATATATTATTAATAGTTATTTATTATAGCGAAATGAAAGAGTGTGTTTTCTACAGGTGGTTTGTCAAACCCA
>CAIGQV010019950.1:6242008-6256760 GCA_903798115.1 Danio jaintianensis | reverse complement strand
TAGCGAAATGAAAGAGTGTGTTTTCTACAGGTGGTTTGTCAAACCCACTCACCTGTGTGAGGGACACTCAGAATTGCATCATTTTAAATTGCATTTACATTTTTTCCCCACTATGGATGTCAATAGCTACAGGTTATCGTTCTTAAAAAATATCTTCAATTTGGTTCAGAAGAAAAAAGAAACTCATAGAGGTTAAAAAAAGTGAGTAAATTTCCATTTTTGTGTGAACTATCCCTTTAAGTTCAACTAACTGCGTTTATAAAACATTCAAACTATAACAGATTTTCTTTTTTTTGGGATAGTAAATAACTATTAATAACTGTCCAAACAAATAAATTGTCTTAATTTTCTTCAGTTAAGAATATTCTTTTAAAATATATTATTAATAATTACATTTTTTTAGAGGCATTTTTGTAAGGAGTCTGATTGTTGTTTGCAAAAGACTGGTCAAAGTATTCATAAAATAATACAAAATAGTCATACTTTGTGTTCCACAAAAGAAAGTTATGCCGATTTTCAGTGTATAAATGTTATCCAAATTTTCCAAAAGCAAAATGTGTTTATTTATCGTGTTTATTTTAATACATTTATCTGTATAAATGATTGCATAAGCAAAATTGTTTTAAAAAGTCAATAAAAAGATCAACATGCCCTTGTAATATTTAGGTGTGAGGGCAGGACAGTAATATAAAATTGATACTGTACATATACAACATCTTATCTCCGGGCAATAATATGAAAGTTGGAATTCTAATCTTTCCTCAGTCTTTAAAAATTATTGATTATTAATGAAAAAAAAAACACGTGCACTGTAAACAAAATGGGTTTCACACAATTGATTTCATGAAGGAATTAATATAATTTATTAGTTTTTAACAAATTTAAGTGGATTGAGCATAAAACAATTAAGCTGTCCCCCTAAAAAATCCAAGAATTGTGTTGTTTCAGCTCATTTTAAATAAGTAGTTTGAGCAAACATCTTTATTTAAGTGTGCGCTTGTAATATTTAGGTAAAATATGAAAATAATTACAAAAATATAAAAAATATATAATGTAAAATATATACATAAAATGAATTAGAATAATTTTTTGAGTGCATTTGGAATAATTGGTCAATGTTTATTTCTTGATGTTTCTGTATTTGGTTCAGCTTATTAATTTCATGCCAAATTTTGTATCTGGCATACTGTTATTTCTGGAATTACACAGTAATAAAGGTAGACTAATTACCTCAGGTTAACGATTTAACAAATCCAGATACAGATCCTCTCTCAGTGATGATCATTGCATCACACATCCACCTCACATTCAACCTGACTTCAGTGCACTTGTTCAGCCCAACAAAGGCTAGAATTCTCTCAATGAACATAAAAAAAATAATAAATGAATGAATGAATAAAAATTAACTAAGGTGAAGCAATCAAACAAACAACCCCGTGGCACTTGTATGAAGTTGATAGTGTGATGCTGGTCTTTAAAATACTTTAAAACTACTTTTTCTGTAAAATTGATCCTTTTTTTAAAAGTTTTTATGAATGTTTATTGAATAGTTTCACAAAATGTTTTTTTTTTTTTTAAACAAATTAACGGTATTGGTCTGGCCCTCTAAAACCACCCCAGATTCTAATGTGGCCCCTTGGAAAAATTAATTGTCCACCCCTGCTTCAAGAGATTGTACATCGCTTTTAAAATGCTGCAGATTAGCAGAACAGGCTTAAAACATTCTCAGGTCATTCTCAGGTCAGAGAAGTATTTAGTATTTAAAGATGGTCTGATGTATTCACCTTGTTTCAGCACTTTATCTCTCTTCTTTTGGTCCAGCTCTAACGGTTCTGCAGGCCTCACTGATGAAGCTGAAAACGGACTCGGTTTTTTGAACAGAATCCAGAACGTTCCTCCAGCCCAAATTAAGATGGAGACCCAAAAAATCAGCAGCCACATCCTGAAGGACCGATTTCACCCTGAAACAAACAAACAAAATCTAAAAAAGTGATCTAGTGTTTTTAATTATTGCACATAGGCTGGACTTTTCAGCAGTAAATGAAGACTCTTTTCTCTTCTGCAAGGATGTTTGCTGAAAGTCTTCTTCTTTTATATGCAAGCAAAAGAGCAAAGGTCTCAGCGAATGAGTTTCCAGTGAAGCAACATGTAATTATCGTATGTAATCGATCAAGATAAGAATGGTAAAATGTAGTACAAGTTCTAGTCCACATTCAGACTCCAGTCTCGTCTAAATAAACATTTATATTATCGGTGTAAACAAAGAACAGATAGTTGACTTGATTTCAGGCACAATGAACCCCAGAGAGCGTTTAGACACATGCTTTTTGCTTTTCAAGAAACATTCTGAAGCAAGAGGCTTGTTAAATTATTCTTAAATTCTTAAAATTAAATTTCTTAATTATTTACACAGACTCACATGCGTCTAAACTATGTATGAATTTCTTTTCTTCTGTTGAACACAAAACAAGATATTCTGGAAAATGTTGGATATAAAAGGAGCCATTGAAATTCTTAGTAGAAACCAAAAACCTGAATGGAAGTCAATGGCTGTTTTGTTTCCAGTGTTCAACTCAAATTGTTTTGGAGGGAGAAAAGCTAAATGGTGGCAGAATTTTTTAATTATGTTAAAAGTTAAGTAAAGTAAGTAAAATACGTTATACATTCATTCATTTTCCTTCAGCTTAGTCTCTATTTCAGGGGTCGCCACAGCGGAACTATGCCAACTATTCCGGCAAATGTTTTACGCAGCGGATGCCCTTTCAGCCACAACCCAGTACTGGGAATCACCCACTTTCGCATTCACACACACACACACTCATACACTATGGCCAATTTAGTTCATCCGATTCACCTATAGCGCATGTGTTTGGACTGTGGGGGAAACCGGAGCACCCGGAGGAAACCCACACCAACATGGGGAGAACATGCAAACTCCACACAGAAATGCCAACTGGCCCAGCCAGGACTCGAACCAGCGACCTTCTTGCTGTGAGGCCACAGTGCTAACCA
Source organism: Danio jaintianensis (assembly GCA_903798115.1). NCBI lineage: Eukaryota > Metazoa > Chordata > Actinopteri > Cypriniformes > Danionidae > Danio > Danio jaintianensis. Next base: position 6,253,748 of record CAIGQV010019950.1, on the reverse strand, counting down.
CTGAGCCACCGTGCTGCCCGATCTTTTTTTTATTCATTCATTTTCCTTCGACTTAGTCCCTTTAATCATCAGGGGTCGCCACAGTGGAATGAACCGCCAACTTATCCAGCAAATGTTTTACACAGCGGATGCCCTTCCAGCTGCAACCCAGTACTGGGAAACATCCATACACACATTCACACACATGCACTACGGCCAATTTAGTTTATTCAATTCACCTATACCGCATGTGTTTGGACTGTGGGGGAAACCTGAGCACCCGGAAGAAACCCACGCCAACACGGGGAGAACATGCAAAGTTCACACAGAAATGCCAACTGGACTAGCCGGGACTCAAACCAGCAACCTTCTTGCTGTGAGGCAACAGTGCTAACCACTGAGTCACCATGCCGCCACATCTTTTTTTTTTACTCTTTAAAAATATTAACAGTTAATTAAATAATAAAAAATATAAATTGTTGATTATTTACGGGCGAAAAATCCACATGCCTTATAATACATATTAGTGGGACAATATTAAATCTACCATACTTTTTATTTTAACAGAAGACATTTCACACAAAAATACAGCACAACAGTAAATAAAAGTTTCCTTTCTGTAGCAACTTGAATTAATAATTCTTTGGTTTACGAATGCTGCATTGCTGCTTATAGACCCTGCATTAACTAATGCTGATAAGTTTGTTAAATATGTCAAAATCGATACATATACAATATCTTATCTCCGAGCAATAAGATATTATGAAAATTGTAATTCTAATCTTACTTCGCTCTTTAAAAATATTAACCGAGGACTAAAAGTGTCATTATAACGATCTGGATAAGATGAAGCAGAAAGTGTTAAAGTCTTGCGCTGGAATTGAGGTTGTGTAACATTTCTTTTTCTGCACTATATAAACACACACACGCGCGCGCACAAATGTCACACTGACAAATGTCACACTGACACATCTCAAAGCATTCTCAGACCAGCATGGGAAAATGATGCCCTTGGTGAATGTAGAAAACACAATGACCAGATGCTTTGTTTGTGATACAATAAACAAAAGTGTTTGAAGACGTGATCAACAAAAATATTTTTCTTTAAATCTCACCTGCAATGAGTTTTCATCTCGTCAATTTAAGCAACAATGTAAAAATAGGTTATTCGTGTTATCGTTACTAGATAAGGTAATTAAGATAAACCAAACTTCCTGCGCTTTGCACTGTGTTTATCTATATATGACTGACATATGTTGATAAGAATTGCAATTGCAAGCGGCCTGCTTGATGAAATATTTATGCAACAGAATAACATTTAATATTAGCATCTTTACAAACTTTTATACACCATTATTATTATTATTATTATTATTATTATATTATACAACACCATTGTCTTAAACATGATCCAATTAAACATGATCAAATTTTTGGCCTATTTCTAACAACATAGGTTCATTCTGAAAACGTATCCCTGTATACATTTCTGGAGATCGCGAATTATGTAACCAGAGGTACATATGGCTGCATTTCGTCTTTAAAACGAATGCTACGCGGTGGTATGATGTCGTTCCTTTTTGCGCTTACCAGCTGACCCTTACCTCCGTATGGACGGCTTTTCAGCTCTTACCAGTTTGCCCAGTGGATAGCCGCGCACATTGGAGGATTTGCTCCTCCTTCCCTAAACCCAACCAATAGTATTTTCAAAATCACAGATTGACCTGCAACACCCACTTCCCTAAACCCAACCGACAATTTTAAAAAGCAATCCAGAAAAAGAAAAGCCCTCACCTGATTTTTACCATGTTTTCCGATTTTACCACGTTCTCACCCTGTTATTTACTTGTTTATTTTATTTTTTGGCTAATGTTTTTGTCTCACCTGCTTTCTGGAACCCCGTCGTCGTGGTCAACTCCTCTCTGCATCTCAAGCCCACCAACGTACATGGCGAGCTAACTGGACAAACTGGTAACAGCAGGAAAGCCGTCCATACGGGGTAAGCAGTCAGCTGGTAAGCGCGAAAAGGAACGGCGTCATACCGCCCCGTAGCGTTCGTTTTAAAAATGAAATGCAGCCATACGTAGCTCTGGTTACATAATTCGCGATCTCCAGAAACGTATATAGGGCTACGTTTTCAGAATGAGCCCATGTTGAGGATTTGAGACGCAGAGAGGAGTTGACCGCGACAACGGGGTTTGAGCCTGGCGAAAAATGGTTCCAGAAAGCAGGTAAGACAAAAACAGAAGCCAAAAAATAAAACAAACAAGTAAATAACAGGGTGACAATGTGGTAAAATCTGAAAACGTGGTAAAAATCAGGCTACCGTGAGGGCTTTTCTTTTTCTGGATTGCTTTTGAAAACATTGTTGGTTGGGTTTAGGGAAGGGGGTGGATGGGGGGGGGGAATCGGTCGGTCTGTTGGGTCAGTTATTCAGTCAGTCGATAGCGGCCTCTGGTGGATTTACGTGAGAAGAGCAGGCGCGAATGGCACTCGCAAGAGAAATTTGAGATCTGAAAAAGCATACACAGCGCCCTCTGGTGGATTCGTGAAAACAAAAACTGCAAAAAAAAAACGTAGCTCCTGGGATGTATTTGGCGCTCTCCAGAAATGTATATAGGGCTATGTAATCACAATGAGCCTGGGTTGATTTCTAACCTTCATTTTTTTTTCAAAGACTTATTTTCAAAGATATATTAAAATGAAATGTTTTATTAACACAGTTACATTCTGCCCTATAATTGAATTATTGATTTTTTTTTTTTTAAACAAGTCTTAAAGTTTTATGCAGACAGAAACTCAAAAAAAAATACTCAAATTACATCTGATTTGGTGTAATCCATAACTCTGATCCTTTTAGATCTAATCACTGCTTCTGATTTGATTGACTATATGACATACTCCTGTCCCATCTTTACACCTGAGTGGGTCTTAGTGTTTCAGTATACAGTAGTTTCACTCTTTTTTTGTCAAATAAATGGTTTACTGTTCGACTGAAACATCTTCCAGCATAGCTTTTTATTGAGGTGTTCTGCAGGACTCAGTTCTTGGACCTATGCTGTTTATCTTGTATATGCTCCTCATAGCCTCTACTTTGATATTCTGCAGACTATCTTTCCTTACATATTCCTATTGATATTATGCAGACTATCTTCCCTTACATAACAACTCAGTGTAATCTCAAGGCAATTTGTATCTTTTTGATTTAGTGCCTAATTCATATGAACTTGTTTAATCTCGTGTACATTTTAGTACAATTTGCTCTTCCCCCAATGATGGTTTGGTTTAGAGGTGGAGTTTGGTGGCATTCCTCCTTTTAAAAACCATATGTATTTGTAGGAATGCCATTGTACAAATATGTATGAATTAGCCAATTAAATTATGACTTTAAAAGGATATACTTGAGTGCCTTTTGACTAATAATTGCTTGTCATTTGGATTAAAAGACATGTATTATAGTTTAAGTTTATATTAAATGGAACTAGAGTGTTTGCAGTTCCATTCATCTGTAATTACGTAAATACTTCTATAATGCTTGAAATATGGTTAAAGTGACTGCCGAGTATACTGACAGACATTTAAGTTCAATTAAAGCATACTTTGCATAAGCATACTTTGCATATAGTAAAGCATAAGTTGTTTATTTTGCAACTTGTATGTCATGCATTTATTTAAATACATTTGCAATTACACATTTATAATGAAGAATCTGCAGTTTAAAATCTATTATATCTTCTGCACTCTAAAAAACAAACTGAAATAACCTTGTTGTTGGGTCTTGCTCACACACACACACACACACACACACACACACACACACACACACACGAGCTGCAGTTCATCCCAATTACTGGCTCAGTATTTAAATAGGAGGCAGTGGGACAGCGGTACCAAGTTGGAAAAGGAGCTTACAGGATGAAAAGCTCAAGATGAGGATCAGAGAATGAGCTTAAGATCTTGAGACACAGGAAGCAGATGCTGTTCAGCGGCACAGAAATGGTCTGACACACAAATCTCATTATCACAGCAGCCAATGAGCAGCCACTCATTTGGTCCACATGCGGAGGTTTACGCATACAGAGCTCTAATGAAAGATTACACCCGTTATCGTGGCCAACTGACACTCTTGTCTAAATACCGTCATCAGATGCAATTGTGTAAAAAAATCGCTGTTTAAGTTATCCAAACAGTGGTTGCCATAGTGATGCGGAAGAAGAACTATTATGGGTTATTATGGGTTTAGTAAAAATAACGAAAGCTTACAGCTTACAAGTTAAAAGACTTTTTTTTCCACCTAGCAATTCTAGCAAACCTAGCAAAACTTTTTTCCACCTAGCAATTTTGATGTAGCTTTAATTGATGTAATCATGTAATTTTGACTTCTTTTTTTTTAGGTATTCGTAGTTTACAGTCTCACAATTGTCACTTTTTTTTGACAATCTTGTGTTTATATCAATCCTGACTTTCTGTTTTTGAGAATTCTCAGCTTACATTTTGCAGTTTTGAGTTTTTTTTCTATCTCTGAAATGGGCGACACGGTGGCTCAGTGTCTTTGGACTGTGGGGGAAACCCACGCGAACACGGGGATAACATGCAAACTCCACACAGAAATGCCAACTGACCCAGCCGGGACTCGAACCAGCGACCTTCTTGCTGTGAGGCGACAGTGCTAACCAATGAGCCACCGTGCCGCCGACTTTGTTTATACATATAGAAATAAATGTACATTTTGTAAAAGTCATGATTTTGATTTTTTTTTTTTTTAGGAATTCTGAGTTTGTATCTTGCAATTTTGACTTTTTTTCTTGAAATTATGCGCTTACATTTAGCAGTTATGCAATTAGATATAAATTCAATTGCAAGATTAAAAAGTACAGTTTTGAGGAAAAAAAAAAGTTTAACATATCAAAGGTAAATTCATTAGTTTATTCTGAGAAACAGTAAAAGAAAACTGTTTAAAAAATTCTGCCTTCAATTTTTACTGCCTTAAATTGTTTAGTTGAAGCAAATTAAATTGTCTACACTGTAAATGCTGCTGGGTTCCACACAATCCCTTCATGTCGTCTTAACGCAAATCAATTAAGTTAACTTAATGTTTTTTTCCGATTTTAAGTTGATTGAACATAAAACAATGAAGTTGTCCCTCCCAAAAAAAACCTCAAGAATTGCGTTTCAGGTCATCTTAAATAAGTAGTTTTAACAAGCAACAGTCTAGTCATCTCAACTTACATTAGTCAAACTGACTAAGAATATTTAGTTAAACCTTATATAACTAAAACAATTCTGGTGAAACCTGATTAAATCATTAAAATAAGTTCAAGTAACATAAAAACATTTGTTGTCATGTCAACATTTTTTACAAAAAAACCTTTAAATATCAGAAGATAAAAAGTTAGTTTTTTCAATTCCATTCATTCATTCATTCATTTTCCTTCGGCTTAGTCCCTTATTTATCAGAGCTCACCACAGTGGAATGAACCATCAACTATTCCAGCATATGTTTTACACAGCGAATGCCCTTCCAGCCACAACCCAGTACTGGGAAACACCCATACACTGTCATTCACACACACACTCATACACTACGGCCAATTATGTTTACTCAATTCACCTATAGCGCATGTGTTTGGACTGTGGGGGAAACCAGACCACCTGGAGGAAACCCACGCCAACATGGGGAGAACATGCAAACTCCACACAGAAATGCCAACTGACCCAGCCAGGACTCGAACCAGCGACCTTCTTGCTGTGAGGCTAACCTGACAGTGCTAACCACTGAGCCACCATGCCGCCCGGACACAAATCAGCAGAGTAAATTATTTTTTGCATCTCTTTAAGACCAAATTAGAGTCTGGATCACATTGACACCATGACATTGAAGCATTTGCTCAGATTGCTAATGTGTTTATTTCAAAAACAGACCGATAACATCATATCACAAAGAGGTATTAAATGACATGAGGGTTTACATTTCTGGACATCTTATATTTTATTTTAAACTACTGTAAATCAAAAGCATTTCTAGGACCGGCAAACTTTATACAAAAAGCATTGATTGAACAGAGAGCCCTGGTTCCTCCAGGGCCGACGCTACGTAATAATGCAGCCTCCCTTCTCCTTGAATGGGTTCTTGTCCTCTGGGACACCTTTAACCAGAGGATCTTCAGCAGATAAACCCTCCACAAATGCAATGATTTCTGGGGCTGTTGCTGAAACCTGAGGAGGAGAAGGAGAGATTGTTTTTCTTCACTGACTGAAATCAAGCAGTCGAAATAATAGATGGAAGATAATGATGATGATGCAGTTTCTTACCGCAGTACGAGCAGTGTTCACTTCCACCTTTAGCTGGTCCAGCTCCATCTTCAGGATTTCTTTATCTGACATGTCCCGAGCCATCCTGACTGTTCGGAAAAGAAAAGATGATATATGTGAAAATACTCTCCCTTGAATAAGTTTCATGCACAATACTTAATGTGCAATACAATTTTTTTTTTGCTTGTTAAGTGTGTTTTTTGAACTCATTTTAATTGCAATTTAAATTTAAATAAATGATCTATTTATTTGTTTGTTTATTTAAATGTAATTTCAGATTTTATTTATTTGTTTATGTTTGTTTGTTTATTTATAATATCCAACAACCTATTTTACAATTTTTTGATTGTTTATTTAAACTGAAATAAATTAAGGTAATTTCAGATTTTATTTATTTGTTTATGTTTGTTTGTTTATTTATAATATCCAACAATCTATTTTACAATTTTTGGATTGTTTATTTAAACTGAAATAAATTAAGGTAATTTCAGATTTTATTTGTTTGTTTGTTTGTTTGTTTATAATATTCAACAATCTATTTTACAATTTATTTTGTTTATTTAAATTAAAATCAATTTAAATGTAATTTCAGATTTCATTTATTTGTTTGTTTATTTATTTATAGTATCCAGCAATCTACTTTAAAAATGTTTACATAGATTTGTTGGTATGAATTTATGCATTTAGGCAGATTCGTTGATGTTAACTAAAAATTTTTTTATTTAATTTTATTTATTTCTTATTAAGTTGCATGGGTAAAAGTGTCTGTTAAGTGAATTAATGTTAATGCATATACTATTACAGGTAAAAGTGCAAAAATGTCAAAATGACATTGAAGAATATTATATTCAGAGAATCTAAAAAAAAAAAATAGCAACTTGATTATGAATGTAAGAAAATTGCTATAATTGTATTTTTTTGTCCAGTTAGTTTTGTAAATCTGTATAAAATAAGCTTATTAAATCATTATTTACATATCTAAAATTGCTTTTATAAGCAAAAATGTGCATAAAATATTTCAAATTAATCACTGATTGTTTCACTTTTCTATTGTTTCACTTTTTCTATTCAAACGTTCCTCATTTTTGCAATAATTCGACCAAACACAAAGCAAACAAATAAATAAATAAAATGCTGGTTTTACCTGATGAATTAAACTGTTAATAAATAATATATCTGGTTGTTTCCAATTTTTTTCTATTCAAATTTTCTGCATATTTGATATAATCCAACCAAAAACAAAGCAAAAATAAAATAAAGATGCTGGTTTTACCTGTTGAATTAAAATGTAAAAAATGATATCTCTGGTTGTTTCTGATTTTTCTATTTAAACGTTCTGCATATTTGATATAATCCAACCAAAAACAAAGCAAAAAAAATCTGATTTTACCTGTTGAATTTAAACATAAAGATAAGTTATATTTCTGGTCGTTTACCCATATTTGCAATAATCCAACCAAAAATTAAGCAAAAAGAACAAATCTAATTTTACCAGTTGAATTAAACTGTAAATAAATTATATATCTGGTTGTTTACAATTTTTCCATTCAACTGTTGTGCATATTTGCAATAATCTGACCAAAAATTAAGCAAAATAAATAAATAATCAGATTTTACCTGTTGATTTAAAACGTAAATAAATGATATCTCTGGTTTCTTCTGATTTTTCTATTCAAGCAATGTGCAATTTTTGCAATAACTTGACCAAAATCTAAGCAGAAGTACACCGTTAGCGACTTGTAAATTGCACAGTATTTAACTTTAACATGAAGTGTATTTTACTGGAGGGCAGTTATGCGGTATGTTACTGTATTTTAAAGTTACATTGTGGAAATTACAGTAAAGATATACATATAATTCTGTAAATGCATATACAGCAAGATAAATGACGCTGTAAATGTAAATACAGTATTTTTGCGGTAATTGATTTACAGTAAGTTACTGGCAAACTGCTGCTGGTAAGTAACTAGATTCTACAGGAAGCTGTTAACATCGTGTTAACGATTTTGGTAAATTACACACTATTTTACTGTAGTAAGGTTATGCAGTATGTTACTGTATTTTAATTTAGTTGCATTGTGAAAATTACTGTATATTTTACAGTAAAGATATACATACAATTATGTATATACATATACAGCAAGAGAAATAGTGCTGTAAATGTAAATACAGTATTTTTGCGGTAACTGATTTACAGTAAGTTACTGGCAAACTGCAGTTACTGTAGATTCTACAAGACATTGTTAACAGTGTAGTGCTGTTTTTTTGGGGGGTTTTTACCTGTGGATCGTCGGGCCCTGCGGCAGTCAGAGAAGTGTGTAGTGTCCTGCTAGGAGATCATGAGCAGTGTAGACCTCTCGCTCCTCCAGACACACTGAGCTCTGATCTCCGGTTTCCTCCTGTATTTCTGTGCTCTGAAAATCCTCCTCCTTCTCCTCTGAGGTGTGGAGATTGAGGACTGAGCTCTGATGTCCTCAATCTCCACTGATCTCATTAGGCCAAAGAGAGAAGAGTCACCTCTAAACATTCAGCAGGACCAGCTCAAAGAGGAAATAGCCCTACATGCAAAACTGCAATTATAGCAATGTCAAGTTTTTGTGGATCCCTAAAAAAATAATCAATGGATCATAGAAACTTTAGCTACACTGTAAAAAAAATATCTGCTAATGAAAAGTTTCCGTATTTTGTGATTCACAAGTGTTATTTATGGTTACAAATTGCATTATCATGTCTGCTGTCGATTTTTGATGTTGAAAATTCAACTCTGCAGTTTAACAAAGTGACTTTTATTGACATTTTAGTAGTTTGAAATATTATAATGTATAAGAAATAATATATATAGCAAAATAAGTCTGTAAAATAACAGTAAATGTACTGGCAGATTATTACAAGGTTTCTGTAGCGTAATATACAACACCAACCCAGACAATATAGCACTTTAAACTATTAAAAATGTTCATAAAAGTCACTTTTTTTTTTAGAGAAGAGAGATCAAGATCCCATAATGCAATTTAAAAGCATAAATAAATAGGGAAAATTTTAAAATAAAAACATAAATCAAAAAATACGGAAAACTTTCGGATATTTTTTAAAGTGCACAACAGAATAAATTTGATTTATTAATGATTATGGCTCATATGATGAGTTAAAGTGGTTTAGTTAACCTTCCTGTTGACTCAAAATGACTCGGGTACTATTTTAACAGCAGAAAATAAAACTAAATAATGTTTAAAGTTCACAGTTTGGTGAGTCCTTATTTATTTTCATATTTTCATGGAGGCTGTACATATTTAGGGTACAACATTTAGGGTCCATTTTGGCCCTTTGACATTTTTACACCACAAAAACTACTGGCACACACAACTAACAGTCAACAACATATGTAATAATAGAAAGTCTTTCATGATCATTATGTGTTAAGTACATTCACTAACGTCGCGCTTGTCTCTCATCATCAATTGCTTCAGCGTTTCTCTCGTTTCATTTCCACAACTTTAAAATAACATGATAATAAGTGTTGTGCACTTTATCTCATCCATCAACATGAGTCCTATGGGATACAATGAAGACCACAACTCCCATGATTCCACACTCATTCATGCCATCATCAAAATACACCTTTGTTTATTGTGAATACACGCCCTCTAGTGGCGAAAGCTAATAGACTAAATTGGGAAGAAAAACATTGATTTTAGTTGAACAAAACCTATGCGTAAATTCTAAATTGAAATATAAAAATATCAATCAGAACATCAAATGATAATAGGCCAAAGTGCCATCTGATGCGAGTCTGGCGAGTCTTCATCCACCGGCATCATGACCCAATAAACTGCTTTACTCTCTCCACCATCTGCTTAATAGCTAATGCTTTACATCCCCCGTTGGGAAAACAAGACTATTGTCTGATGATCGAAAGCGACTCACAGCCAAACTGATCACTTATTCATTTATATACAGGTGAAAACAAAATTGCTAGCTCTCCTAATTCTTTTTTTATTATATTTCTTATGCTTAACAGAGTAGGTTTTCACAGTATTTTCATCAAGAGAAAGTCCTGTTTCTTTTAATTTGGCTGGAATAAAAAAAATAGTTGAAAAAAAAGTGTAAAAACGGCTAAGGTGAATATTATTATCCCCCTTAAGAAACTATATGTGAATGTTTATAGAGCAAACCACTGTTATCCAGTGACTTGCCTAATTAACCTATATTTTAACCTAATTATCCTAGTTAACCCTTTAAATGCCACTTTAAGCTGAATACTAAAATCTTGCAAGTAAAACATTATGTACTGTCATAATGACAAAGACAAAATACATGTTACTAGAAATTCATTATCACAACTATTATACCTTAAATTCTTACTTCGGAAGTCTAAAATTTCATTAATAATGGTGTCTCCAACTGCCTATTTTAATAACAAGTCCAAATAAGTAGTTAATTCTTATATAAATATACATATGCTGAATGATAGTTTAACATTATCTCATCAATATTTTGACATTTTATATTTTCACAAAACTAGTGATTATGATTGTGTATAAAATGACTTGTAAGTTCTATTTCGGACCAAAGATTGAACTCTAAACACGGCAGATTCGCTCCAAACTGCATTAATGGTTGCTGTATATTTCCACTCATTCATTCATCTCTATATTGAGGTTGAATAGTCTGTAAGCTCTGTTTGTAAGCCGGTTTCTCTGGATCTCCGCTTGTCCAGGATTAGCAACAGAGACCTTGAAACCCTGATTCCTCAACACTGACTTTACCACAGTGTAAAAGATTCTTGCTGCCTACAATTTTTTTTGTTGAATCAAAAGAAATTGTAGTCATCTCAGTCAAGCTGGCTAAAAATATGAAGTTAAACTTTGTATAACTAAAATAATGTAGTTGAAACCTGATTAACTCACCAATATCAGTTAAAGTAGCATAAAAATATTGGTAAAAAATATTCTTTTTGTGATATCACGTTTTACAGTGTACTGCGATAAAGCAATCTGACATGTTTACATTTTTATTGAGACATTAAAAGACACCAAAGATACTATAAATGTCATTCGTTCATTTAATGTACACTCTGAACCACAATATGTGTAGATTACTTTAGAGCTCTGTTAGGGAAAGTTACTTTAGAAAGTACTGCATTACAATATTGAGTTACTCCCCAAAAAAGTAACTAGTTGCGTTACTTAGTTACTTTTTATAGTAAGTAATGCGTTACGGTACTTTTGCGTTACTTTTTCTTACCTGGTATCTCTTTCAGAACTTGCAGGGTTTTCTTTTTTAATTGAGGAGCTCTGCAATTAACAATGCACTGTATATGTCTGTTTGTGATTCAAGGTCACTATCATAATTTTAATTCAGCAATAAATTTTTTTAAAGCTAATTAATTTAACTAAAAGGTAACCTAGTAGGCACAGGAGGTCAACATGACGTCAGATTGAAGTTGTAC
>CAIGQV010019950.1:6225076-6241998 GCA_903798115.1 Danio jaintianensis | reverse complement strand
CGTCAATATGACGATGGTTTAAGATGTTGGCTCGATGTTGGATTTTGTGGGTAGCACGTTCGCCTCACAGCAAGAAGGTCGCTGGTTCGAGCCTCAGCTGGGTCAGTTGGCATTTCTGTGTGGAGTTTGCATGTTCTCCCCGTGTTCGCGTGGGTTTCCTCCGGGTGCTCCGGTTTCCCCCACAAGTCCAAACACATGCTCTATAGGTGAATTGGGTAAGCTAAAATTGTCCGTAGTGTATGAGTGTGTATGAATGTTTCCCAGTGATGGGTTGCAGCTGGAAGGGCATCCGCTGCGTAAAACATATGCTGGATAAGTTGGCGGTTCATCCCGCTGTGGCGACCCCAGATTAATAAAGGGACTTAGCCGAAAAGAAAATGAATGAATGAATGAAACTCAAATATTATTACTTCAATTTTTTTAAAGTAATGCATTACTTTACTCGTTACTTAGAAAAGTAATATTATTGCATTACTTGTAATGCATTACCCCCAACACTGTCTATGAATAACACATTTTAATATTCTGACTGTTCACATTGGTAACCTCTGTGAAACAAGTGCAAGTGTGTTTAAACGAAAGTCAGCTGTCCTGGATGTGGGAGAGTGACAGCTCGTGATATCCATGACCCATAATCCTCCTTGCTGATCAGGTTTAGCTCAATTACTGAAGCTTTAGTGTTTGTGGCTCTCCGGAAACATCCAGAAGTCAAGTGTCATTAGAGAAAGTAAGTCGCAATAACAGCACTATCACACATGACGAGATTTATTGACGCGTATTGATAGCTGTTTGTTGATGTGAGGTTGCGCACATGTGGATAATCAATATTTAGTTTAATATTACCTCGTAAACAATTGTTTAACAACATAGGCCTACTTTAACCACTCCCTACATGAAAGAAATACTTCAGTAATTTGTGGTAAATACTAACTATAGCGTTTTTGAATCATACAATAGTTGAATTAATCCGTTGTGGTAATTCATTGTTGCCATGGTAATACAACAGCATCATAGTTATATAAACAAATGACCCAATAGTGTAGTTTTATAACTATATAGATTATTTAACACTACAACACATTTTTATAAAAAGCATTTCCATATAAATAAATAAATAAATACTGGTAAATGTCCTGAAGAAATTGATTCTCAGTACAGCTCAAGGGGGAAAGCGGTTCTCTTAGATGGAGCCATCGGGCGCCCTCTACAGGAAAACACCTCTGTGTCGCAGTCTATGTGAGAGAGTTACAGTAAAGTCAGAAAACAGTCAGAACCGCAAACATTTGCCAACACACTTCCTGAAACACTGCGGACACTCCGAGTCATTTCTGCGAGTCAGTTCTTTCAAAGAGCCGGTTCAAATACATGAACGACTCCATGATTCTTTTACGTCATGACACCTTTGCTGCAGCTCATTTAGATTTTTTAAAAAGACAATTTGTGTGGTATATTTTATATCTTGTTGGAAGTTAATAAAAAATGATTTGCTAGGAAGAAGTTGCGTAAATTTATCCATCAAGCCATTATATAAATTATAATAAATGTATACAAACTGCAATGTCTAATAATATACGTCTTTATATTGGCATTATTCTTATCCAGTTATATCGTGACAATGTCATGGCAGAATTTTTTTTGATTATTTAATTAATAATTACTCTATTTTATTATGCATGGCGCTGGACACGTGATGTTCTCTCTTTCGCGGAGGTGTTGCTAGAAGGGATACAGCTGCGGCCGGAAGTTAACGAGAATTTGTGTATATTATTAAATTATCAATTAATTGTATTTTATTAACGTCTACCCCTACCCCAACCCTAAACCCAACCATCACAATAATGTAAAAACACACAATATACCGAATATTACTCGTATTATTTATATAATTACCAATTCAATTGCATTTATTAACGTCTAACCCTAACCCTCACAGTACTGTAAAAATGTTAATTATTGCTGTAGAGTCACATAAATTATTTATTTTTACATTGATGTGAGTGTCCGCAGCTGTATCCCATATTGACTTTACCCTTTCCACGGAGCCCCTGTAGTGATTCATTCAAAGGATTCGACTCAAAAGAACGAGTCGTTCACAATCCCTGGGAAGCAAATGATAATACACTTCCGCCATCCTGAACTATGGCTGCTGCAACCCGCAAAAAAGCACTGAGATTTTTCTCTCAGTTCGGAGCTTTTATTCTGACCCGGTTTGGCTTCTGGAACTGCTTCGCCATGTTGATGCTGTTCGCGGAGCGCGCCGACGTCAAACGGTTCGTCAGTGTTTGATGGGAACCAAATAAACAGCTCACAGTATAAACGCATGTCATGTGCATTTATTTAACAAAAGAATGCTAATAATAATGAAAGTGCTTGTGTGTTAACAAGATTTATGCGTATGTGTTCATGTATCATCGTGTTTAGTAACATTTCACGCATGCTTTTTAAGTTTCATTCAAAGAATCATCAAAGACTGACATACGATAGCATTTAAAGGGGTAGTTCACCCACAAATAAAAATGTACCTCACTATTTACTATCGAGGTAAAGTTGGTTTTATATTCGCGCATTCTGACTTACACATTCTTGATATAATTTCAGAAAAATGTTCTTAATAGTGAAATCATATTAGCAGCCAATGACTATCAAAGTGCAACATTGTTCAGTCAATTAAATAGTGCTGATGTTGTTTTGAAGTCATAATTACATGTAATTTTGGACCGAATATAGGGTGGTAAACGATACAGGCGTCGTGTGACTGTTCAAAAATGAACGAATGTGTGAATGTTAACCCAACTTGAACATTACCTCAATCTGTTTACTTTCCCTCAAGTGGTTCTAAACGTTTATGAGTTTCTTTATTCTGTTGAGCACTAAAGAAGATATTTTGAAGAAAAAGAAAGCTAAAAACCTGTAACCATTGACTTCCATAGTAGGAAAAACAAATACTATGGAAGTCAATGTTTCCAGCTTTCTTCAGTAGATCTTCCTTTGTATTCAACAGAACGGAGAAACCCAAACTGGTTTGGAACAAGTCGAGGGTGAGTAAATGATGACAATTTTCATTTTTTTGGGTGAACTATCACTTTAAATTCAATTTATAGACTAGCATACAATGGCATTTAAAGTACACATGAAATCAAAACTAACCATATTGATTTTGTTAGCTGACATTGCTAGTTCTGTGGTGAACAATTCATCTGTGCAGGTCATTAAGAAAAAAATAAATAGTTTGCTCTTGTAATCTTTAATTGAAATCTGACAATGGACTTCCTGTTTGTTTTCAGTTCAATTCTCAGATTAGGTCAGTCTGAGGTAGTGGGCGTGGCACACTTAACCACGCCCCTCCAGCTGTCAGTATTGACAACAAACAGAAACGGAAATGAGGAGGAGTCTGTTAGGTTGTAATAATTCTCCCCAAACCCTTTTCCCCCCATCTTTCCCAAATGAAATGCCTACTTTACGACATCCAATCAGATTGCAGTAGAGAAAAACAAGCCACGCCCACTGTTTGCTCAATATTACGTTTCTCTAGGAACTGAGTCACAATGCGAAATAAAAACGGTCGCAGCTTCCGGTTCATGGGAAAATCTTACTTTCACTTAAATAAATTCTCTCTCTTTTTGTCATTTAAGGAAACCAGATATCCAGGTGCCTTACCTGTACATAGATCTGGGAGCTGCAGTTCTGTGTGCCAGTTTCATGTCGTTCGGGGTGAAGAGACGATGGTTTGCGCTGGCAGCTGCCATTCATCTGGCCCTCAGCACATACGTGTCCTATGTGGGAGGACAGGTCCATTATGGAGACTGGCTGAAGGTAAAAACAGAGTCTGATTTAAAGTGACAGTACACCCAAAAATGACAACTCCATAATCATTTACTCGCCTTTCATTTGTTATTCTGTTGAACACAAAAGAAGATACACTGAGGAATGTTGGGGAAAAAACATCCATTGACTTTTTAAGCTGCTTATTAATAGTTATTAAGGTAGGTGGCTAGGATTAGAGATGTAGAATAAATAATATTTTATTGCTACTAATGCAAGTCATGATTTTGCCAAGTACGATGCGATCCTAAATTTAACATCTATGTTGATCCTGGAACATCATTTTTGTTGGAAAATGTAATCCATACCTATTCCCTACCCCTAAACTCAACCATAACTGTACATTATTCCCAAAATCAGAGGGGAATAATAGTTGGATAACAATCATGTAGAAGTGCATAAACCTAACCGCAAGCCTAAACTTAACATAAACGGTAAACATATCCCTTAATTCTGATTGGCTGATTGGAATGTTGTTCCAGGATCAACATAGATGTTAATCCAGGAACATGTCCTACTTGGTGAAATCAGGTTGGTGACTAATGAACAGTTCATATCTTAATAATAGGCAGGTAATTTGCCAGTAGTTAATAGAGTGACTTAAAGTGTATCATAAATGTTTATTTGTGGGTGAACAATCCTTTTAATCCAGCGTTTCTCAATCCAAACATCCAAGTCATTGTAGAATTGAAGCGAGCCTTGTCAAGTATGGTTTTACCCATACTCGAAATTGGTCCTCTGCTATTAACCCATGCAAGTGTACACACACATATTGAGTGAGAAGTGAGAGCACACACACATACACACTGTGAACATGCTGGCAACTTTGAGAATATGTGGATAATGATACATACTCAAATGATCTTTTTGTTCCTGACCACCACAGGTACGGATGTACTCCCGAGCAATGGCCATAATCGGAGGCTTTCTGATTCTGTCAAGCGGAGCAGGAGAGGTTTACAGACAGAAACCCCGCACACGCTCACTGCAGTCCACTGGACAGGTCTTCCTGGGCATTTACTTGATATGTATGGTGAGTTTGCCATTTTATCACCATTTAACACCAGTCTCACCTGATATTAACATGCTTTGGTCACAAACGGTCAAATAAAATGCATTGTTATCACACAGTGGCCAATCAGCAGTGTTTAAGAACGTGCTCAACACAGCACAAATGTTAGTTTTTAAAATTTCAGTACCAACTGGTACCGAACTCGATACTTTTGACAACCCTAGCTTATGCAAATCTTTTTTTATGGGATATAAAGTTTATCCTACTCAGTTAACATTTTTATGCACATACCAAAAAAATAATTGCACTATTTCAAAACGTGCATAAAAAAATCGCTGGATTGAACCATAGCTATCGATAAGCATTAATATGCGATAAAAGGTATCTCTTTCATGTTAAAAGGAGTTTTTGTCCTAACCATCAGGGCGAACTTTCTATTTTAGAAATGTTTTCTATTTCTGTGATGTCACGGCAGATTAACAGCATAAACTACTATGACCACCTCAGGTACTGATTATGTGCTTTATTCAGTGTTAAATGCTACTAAAGTGCACTTAAATACTATTTACATGACATTTATGGCCATACTACTGAAAGCAGCAGCAGATAGTTCACCTTAGGTCTTGAAAATAAAATAACTAGCAGACGGTTTGAAAATGAAAGTCAGAATTGTGACCAACAACATCAGCCACTGAGTAGCCTATTAATAATGTTAAAATTTAATGTTAAATCTGTTTTAATTCGATTAAAATTCTTCATTATGAGTGCAGTAGCTGGTATTTAAATATTTCTGTCATGTTGTGTGGTGTTCGGTGCAGACTAGTGTTGTCAAAATACTGGAATTTGGTACCAATCGGTAATGAATTTTTAAAAATGTCCATTTCCCGCTAACATTTGAGCGCTGTTGAGCGTTCCTTAAATTTTGAGCGTCCCTGATTTGCCATTGTGTTCACATGCTCAACAAAAATGACTGCGATTGGCCGTGAAGGTCATCAGTTCACCGAACTCACCGCTGTTTACTGAGTGTAACCACAGATACAGGGACACTGGAGCGTTTTAAAGCCGCGAAGATAAGCTGACATACGAGCGATCCGCTGATGAATTGCAGCTTTAAAGCTTTTAATTCATCAGCATTTTCAATGCGTTTTTAAATTTCAGTATCGATAGGTACCGAATTCCAGTATCGTGACAACCCTAGTGAAGACAAGTTGCTTGTTGCTGGATTCTTGTCGTGTCGTGTGTTGTTAGGACATGGTGTTAGAAGTGTATGCGTCACATACAGTTGAAGTCAGAATTATTAGCCCTCTTGAATTATTAGCCCTTCTATATTTTTTTCCCCCCAATTTCTGTTTAACAGAAAGAGGATTGTCAACACATTTCTAAACATAATCGTTTTCTCTCATTTCTAATAACTGATTTCTTTTATCTTTGTCATGATGACCGTACATAATATTTGACTAGATATTTTTCAAGATACTAGTATTCAGCTTAAAGTGACATTTAACTTAACTCGGTTAATTAGGCAAGTTAGGGTAATTAACCAAATCATTGTATAACAACGGACTATCGAAAAAAAAATATATTGTAATAATATTAATAATATTGACTGAAAAATATTAATTAAAAACAGTTTTTATGTCGGTGCCAATGGCCTTGTGGTTAAGTGCGCCGACATATAGCAGTGTGGTGCTCACGGCGACCCGAGTTCGATTCCCGGCCTGGCCTTTGCCAACCCTTCCCCTCTCTCTGCTCCCAATACTTTCCTGTCTGTATCCTCCACTGTCCTTTCCAATTAAAGGTGAAAACCCCTAAAAAACAAAACCAAAAAAAAGCTTTTTATTCTAGCTGAAATAAAACTAATAAGACTTTATCCAGCAGAAAAAATATTATCAGAAATACTGTGAAAAATTCCTTACTGTTAAACATAATTTGGGAAATATTTGAAAAAGAAATTCACTAATAATTTTGACTTCAACTGTATATACAGTAGGTTGTGTAGTGTTGCCATTACCTCTATTATTCCTCCTCCAGGTTTACTCGCTGCAGCACAGTAAAGAGGACCGGCTGGCCTATCTGGACCACATTCCTGGAGGAGAGATGACTGTTCAGCTGCTGGTGCTGGTGTTCGGTGTGCTGGCACTCGCGTACCTGTCGGGATGTTACGTGCGCATGGCTTCACAGATCCTGGCCGTCCTCTTACCGCTGGTCATCCTCTTCATCGACGGTAACATCGGTTATTGGCACCGCAGCTGCCACGTGGAGTTCTGGAACCAGATAAAGCTCATCGGGCAGAACGTGGGCATCTTCGGAGCTGTGCTCATTCTGGCCACCGACAGCTAAAGATGCATGAAAGATCTCTGTACAAGGACAAACGGTGAGCTTGTGTGTGTGTGTCTCAGGGGATCATTTTGATGACGTTAATGCTCTGAACGTGCGAACATTCAAAGGTGCCGAGGATGCAATTCTCAGCTTGCTTTTTGGAGTATCAGATCGCAAGCGTAAAGTCTTTTAAAGACTGTTTACATTACATTTTGTTTGCTTTTTTAATATGCGTTATTTAAAATGTAAGAACGACTACATGTCTTAAAAGCTAAATTAAAGTTGAATGCTGATTTAAAGGGGTAGTTCACGCACAAATGGAAAGTTGGTCATTATTTATTTACCCTCAAGTCGTTTCCATCCTTCTTGAGATTATTTTTTTCTGTTGAACACAAAAGAAGATATTTTGAAGAATGCTGAAATCCTGTAACCATTGACTTCTATAGTAGGAAAAACAAATACTATGAAAGTCAATGGTTGCAGCTTTCTTCAAAACATCTTCTCTTTTGTTCAACAGATAAAAGAAACACAGGTTTGAAACAAGTAAATGGTGAGTAAATGATGACTGAATTGTAATCTTTGGGTGAACTATGCCTATTAAGGGGACGACGGTGAGTTTTAATAGTTAAAATAAAGTTGAATGATGATTTAAAGGGGTAGTTCACGCACAAATGGAAAGTTGCTCATTATTTATTCACACTCAAGTAGTTTCAATCCTCTTTGAGTTTATTTTTAACACAAAAGATATTTTGAAGAAAGCAAAAATCCTGTAACCATTGACTTGTATAGCAGAAAAAACAAATACTATAGAAGTTTTCGGCTTTCTTCAAAATATCTTCTTTTGTGTTCAACTGATAAAAGAAACAGGTTTGAAACAAGTAAATGATGACAGAACTGTAATTTTTGGGTGAACTGTCCCTATTAACGGGACATTGATGAGTCTTAATAGTTAAATTAAAGTTGAATGATGATTTAAAGGGGTAGTTTACACACAAATTGAAAGATGCTCATTATTTATTCACCCTCAAGTCGTTTCCATTCATTTTGAACACAAAAGAAGATATTTTGAAGAACGCTGAAGTCCTGTAACCATTGACTTCTATAGTTGGAAAAACAAATACTATGAAAGTCAATGGTTACAGGTTTTCTGCTTTATTCAAAATATCTTCTCTTATGTTCAACATATAACAGAAAACCATAAAGGGTTGAAACAAATAAATGGTGACAGAACTGTCGTTTTTGGGTGAACTATCCCTATTAAAGGGAGTTTGTAGACATTATTGTCGGTTTTCATGTTTTTCAGCTATGTTACAGACATTTCTCATGACACTGCATTTTCTGCTGCTTGTAATAATTTTGCATTCTTTATATAACTTCTGTAAAAGCATCACAATGTCAAATAAAAAATCATTTTGTATGCAATCTACAAAAACTACTATATATACATGATACAGTATCTGTTTGTCTAAAATGATATCGTTTATAGTTTTATCTGTTAATCATTCTATTTACAATAGATAGATAGATTGAATTAGTTTATATATTTAAATTAATACTGAGTATTAACAAATGTAATGTGCATTTATATAGCGCATTAATCGTGTATGGCCATACACCCAAAGTGCTTCACAATCATGAGGGGGGTCTCTCCACACCACCACCACCAGTGTGATGAACCACCACACTTAGATGATGCAACGGCAGCCTCAGGACAACGGCGCCAGTGCGCTCAACACACACCAGCTATAGGTGAAGTGGAGAGACAGTGATAGAGTCAATTCAGTGGATGGGGATGATTGGGAGGCCATGATGGGTAAGGGCCGATGGAGGGAATTTGGCGAAGACACCGGGGTTACACCCCTACTCTTTACGAGAAGTGCCATGGGATTTTTATGACCACAGAGAGTCAGGACCTCGGTTTAACGTCTCATCCGAAAGACGGCGCTCACTGACAGTCCTCTTCATTTTACTGGGGCATTATAGGACTCCTAGGACAACCGCAGGTTGAGCGCCCCTGCTGGCCTCACCAACACCACTTCCAACAGCAACCTAGTTTTCCCATGTGGTCTCCCATCCAGGTACGGACCAGGCTCAGCCCTGCTTAGCTTCAGTGAGTAACCGCTCTTAAATGATTATAGACATCAAAGTGAAACGTACTCTAGATCTGGCTCCCGAGGACTAAATGCATTATTTCTAACACTCTGTTTTGCATAAAGTAACACTGAATAAAATTACAGTTGATCCCGTAAGGTCAGGCCGTGTACTCCAGATATTGAGTTGCAAAGAGTAAACAAACCTGGCCTTTAATGCGTCATTGAGCTTCAGTTCACTAACAAACACTCTTGAATTGTGAAATACAACCTCGTGCAGATTTTCTTCAGGAAGATTTTGTATAATTAGTGAGAGCTTCTTAAAACAGAGCAGCCAAAAGGTCTCTAAAACAAGCCTAGTTGACCAGCTAAAACCAGACAACTTTAAGCTGGGGGTTTTTTATGAGTGATTTTTGCATAATTTACAGATTTTAAACTTTGAAAAGCTAGAAGCGTTCAAAAATAAACAAACAAACATTGAGAAAATGTCCAATGAAGTTCTTAATGCAAATTGCTAAAAACATAAATACCCATACAACATGAGCTGTGCTCCAGGGTCACATATTTTGTAACAACACACTTTTCCCCCTGCGTTCTTCATTTACGAGCCTCCCAAGGCATGGGATCACTTCCTTGTCTTTCCACGTTCATCTTCTGCTTCTTCCTCTTGCGTTCCGCCATAACCAGCGCCGCCACCACAGTGACCATCACAGTCCCGGTGATCACCAACACCGTGGCCGTTTCCGCGACACACAGCTGACTGTGCATCAAACCCAAAGACGCTCCAGCCAACAACAGCGGCGAGTGGCACGTAATATTCATATAATCATCAACATGGAGGTGCTTGACGCGTAGTATCTTACTAAACACCCGATGCAGCTCACAGTCACAAATCCAGGGGTTTTCCGACATCTGCAGATGCGTGCTAGGCGTCTGAAGGTTTAGAAAAGTCTTGAACTTCAAGCTCCTTAATTGATTTGCTTCCAGATTCAGAATGGTAAGAGTCTGAAGTGGAGCCAGAGCTTCTGCTTCGATCCTAGAGATGTTATTGTGGGCTAGTATAAGAACGCTAAGACCCTGCTGCATGGTCAGCAGTCCTCCCTGGAGAACCGACAGCTGATTCCAGGCTAGATTCAGATGGCGTAGCATGGTGAGTCCACGAAACGCTCCCACTTCGATGATCTGGATGTGGTTGTGACTGAGATCCAAGCGCTCCAGGCTTTCCAGCTCCTTCAGCGAGTGTTTCTCGAGACGCTCCAGAGAGTTGTGGGAGAGCTTGAGGTCTTTAAGGGAGGTCAGACCACAGGAGAAATCTGGAGGAAGGACACGGAGATCGTTGGAAGACAGATCCAACTTTTCTACGAAGGTCAGAGAGGAAAGAGCCTGGAGGAGAGATGAAGAACATTCACTTTGATGAGAATGCATTTTCTGTTCACATTTGATGGTGGAATGCTGGGTTGTTGCTAGAAGGGATACAGCTGTGGCTGGAAGTCAATGAGAATTATTTATATTATTTATTAACGTCTACCCCAACTCTAAAGAGACGCTGCTCGCTGCAGAGCCACTTTGGCTCCAATGAGGGGGAGCTTGAGCTCCAGCTCCTCCTCTTATAAGCTGTTTTTATGCGTTTTAATGTTATACAGAGTATTATTGATATTATTTAATTACCCATTAAACTGTATTTTATTAACGTCTACCCCTACCCCAACTCTAAACCCAACCATCTGTAATGTAAAAACAGTAATTATACAGAGTATTATTGATATTATTCATTAAATTAACCATTAAACTGTATTTTATTAAAGTCTCACAGTAATGTAAAAAATATTAATTATTGTTGTACAGTTTCAAAAAATGATGCTATATTGATATGAGTATTCACAGCTGTATACCATCTAGACTTCACTGTAATGCTGGTAGCTGGCACCCATTGACTACCATAGTATTTTCTTTCTTCTATGAAAGTCAATGGGTGTCAGGACAGCAACCAGCATTCTTTCAAATATCTTCTTTTGCGTTCAACAGAAGAAAAAACTCATAAAGCTCACATAAGGCAGAAGAAATGATGAGGTAAGTTTAATTTGTGGTCGAACTATCCCTTTAATGGTTCCATGATCTTTAAAATCTATTATAACAAAACACTCTTAAAAATAAAGCTTCCAAAAAGGGGGTTTTGGTTCCCCCAAAAAAACACTTTATTTTCGTTGTAAAGGTCATTTTTACATCTCTAAAGAACTTTCTGTGGAATGGCAAGGAAAAGGTTCTTCGTGGAACCATTCATACCAGTTAAACAAGCGTTATTTTTCTACAGCATTGCTGACGTTCTCCTTTTTTAAGATATTTGCTTTTACAAGTGTAGAACTATGACTGATCTTAATTTTTGAAGTCTGAAGAACATTACTGTGTTATGTCCCGTGATTTTGTTTATTTTGGTTTCTATATTGCAGTTGTTTCTTTTGTTTGCATGTTCATTCATTCATTCATTTTCTTTTCGGCTTAGTCCCTTTATTAATCTGGGGTCGCCACAGCGGGATGAACCGCCAACTTATCCAGCAGATGTTTTACGCAGCGGATGCCCTTCCAGCTGCAACCCATCACTGGGAAACATTTATACACACTCATTCACACACATACACTACGGACAATTTTAGCTTACCCAATTCACCTGTACCGCATGTCTTTGGACTTGTGGGGGAAACCGGAGCACCCGGAGGAAACCCACGCGAACACAGGGAGAACATGCAAACTCCACACAGAAATGCCAACTGACCCAGCCGAGGCTCGAACCAGTGACCTTGCTGTGAGGCAAACGTGCTACCCACTGCGCCACCGCGTCGCCCCTTGTTTGCATGTTGCCGTCACCTGTTTCCAATCTGCGCAGCTAATTTCCACGCTATATAGACTGGCTGCAGCGACCAGAAGCCAAGAGAGAGGGGAGACGATATGTCTCAATTGCTCCGCTCCAGTCCCAGACATAGGGGCTTGTGACTCGTGCGTTACCTTTATTAATAATGTGAATTAGTTTATGACGGTATGAGTAAGGTGTGGGGTGTCCTTTTGTTAATTTAAAACCTTTTTCTCCTGTTTCGGTATTTTTCTTTCTTTCGGGAATCTTTATTTGTTAGTTAACTTAGTTTGCCTTTAAATTAGTTATTGGATTGTTTTGTTTGTTATTTTGGACTCCCATATCCTGAGGTATTATTTTTGTTTTTGTATTATGTTCTTTATAATTCTATTTATATGTTGTAGTTTTTTTTCTGATAAAAAAAATAAACAAACGATTGCCTGATGGTGATCAAAAATTTGATCAAGACTGGTTTTGTCTGATGATTCTCGGTCTGGAGGCACTGTTCGTTCCCATTTATTTTTTTAACACCTACATTTTTGTAGGAACGTAACAACTGTAATCTAAAGAACCACCTTTTCTACAGAACTATACACTCTCTAAAAAAATGCTGGGTTGTCGTAACCCAAGATTGGGTCAAGTACGGTCATAAAGGCTATGTATAGTAGTCAACATCTGAAGTGGATCAATACCTTTCATCAAAGTTAAAACTAAAACTGTTAAACAACACATTCTTGTCTTGGCACAATTTTGAAAAACTTTTTTGATCCACTTCAAATGCTGTCTACTGTAGGCCTGTCACGATATCTATTTTTTGTTGTATGATATACTGCACCAAAATATATTGTGATAAACAATATTATTGTCATTTTAAGACCATTTTATGCCACTCATTATATAACGCCAGAATGACAATATAATAGTATCACAGTGCAAGTACACTCTTCCAAAGTACACATCATATTTTATTTTTAAGAATATTTCATTTAATTATAGTCAATTTAACTATTTAATAATCAGACATTGGAGTCAGAATATGAAATGCTATACAAATAATAATAAACGTTAACAAAAACGTGCAAGGTAAAAATGATCAGAGGCTGTGATATCTGCTACCAGATCTATTTTCAGCTGTCAGACACCCACATGAAGATATACTATAGTAATTTATAGTAAATACTAGTGTTTTTAACCATACTGACACTGACACCTACAATAGAGATAGAGATGTTGCACAATCAGCTGAAATGTTGCTAGAATTGGTCTTTATGTATGGGCGACATATATTGCATCACCAAAAATGACTGAGGTCCATATGTAAATTCAGCCCAAATAAACTATAAACCAAAACAAAAAATAGCAAACCCACTGACTAATTTTTCTCAGTGTAGTAACAAAAGGGTTGTATTAGTTAACGTTAATGCATTGTTTAACACGAATTAACAATAAACAACATGTGTTAAGCATTAGGGCGTCACGGTGGCGCAGTGGGTAGCACGTTCGCCTCACAGCAAGAAGGTCGCTGGTTCGAGCCTCGGCTGGGTCAGTTGGCGTTTCTGTGTGGAGTTTGCATGTTCTCCCCGTGTTTGCGTGGGTTTCCTCCGGGTGCTCCGGTTTCCCCCACAAGTCCAAAGACATGCAGTATAATTGTCCGTAGTGTATGTGTGTGAATGAGTGTGTATGGATGTTTCCCAGTGATGGGTTGCAGCTGGAAGGGCATCCGCTGCGTGAAATATATGCTGGATAAGTTGGCGGTTTATTCCGCTGTGGCGACCCCAGATTAATAAAGGGACTAAGCCGAAAAGAAAATGAATGAATGAATGTTAAGCATTACTTAACCTTTGACAATGTAAACGTATCTTCTAATTCATCTCTTTAAATTAACAGCTTAATTAATGTTTAAATGTTTACTTATACACTACTGTATTTATACACTTAATACATTTCATTGAACGTACACACACAGACATCACCCATTTACTTTATAACTGCAGGTTAACTATGTTTATAACAACTTGAACTGTTAAAAGCTATTAGTTACTAGTTAATTATTCATTCATTCATTCATTTTCCTTCAGCCTTATTTATCAGGGGCCGCCACAGTGGAATGAACTGCCAACTATTCCAGCATATGTTTTACACAGCGGATACCCTTCCAGCCACAACCCAGTACTGGGAAACACCCATACACTCTCGCATTTACACACACACTACTGCCAATTTAGTTGATTCAATTCACCTGTGTTCGGACTGTGGGGGAAACCGCTAGACAAATAAACATGAATTGAATTGTATTTGCGGATTAGCAAACATGACCTAACAAAGAACACCACATTTATTCAATAATACTAAATCTTTGTACACTTACATATCATGAACATCTTTTTTTTCTCTCAATGAACATTTGATACCAGTAAACAATACTATTTTGAAGTTGCTGCGCTAAAAACAAAGCACAAATGAATCGTACCTGAGAATGCACCACCTGAATGTTGCTCTGAGACAACAGGAGCACCCGGAGAGCCCATATCCCAATAAAGGATGTACTCCCCAACTCCGACAACTTGTTCCCGCTGAGATCCAAGAGCCACGTGCCATGAGGAATATTATGAGGGATGTGGGAAAACCCTCGAGATCGACAGTCCACCAGCTCTGACGCTTCATAACAAGAGCATTGATGAGGGCAGAGCTTCGAGCCCAAAGTCATGAAGACAAGGACTGGGAAGAATATGATGGAGAACACCTTCACCATGGCTCACAGAGACTCCATTCAAAAAAAAAAAAAGATGCTGTAGACCAAAAAGACCACTTTCCCTACTCGTCCAGAATCGCCAGGTTGAACTGAAAAGAAAAGTCAGCTAGTATATTCCTGTACGTTTAGGATGCATTTCAAACAGCTTGCGGTCTGAAGTCTACATGGATTTGTGGCTTGGCATGAGGAACTGTTAGTTAAATTACATAAAAAGCCAAATCTTTTAATCCGGTTATCACTTTTCATAATCATATTATTAAATCAACATTATTCCCGAACAGATGTACATAGATTAAATTTCTGTGACGGTATTAATTCATGCTATGCATAGTGTTTTTCAGCCACTGATAATTTCAGTTAAAGTGACTATTTTCAATGCTATAAGGTTCCTTTTTACACCTATGATAATGTAAATTAATTGCAATATAGTAAATTAAATCGTCTTAAGCATTTAAGACCAAAATGGACCCAATATCGTGCTGTCATGAGCAGCAGGCCAGCGCTGAAACCCCTGTTGAAAGTTTTGTGGTAAAATAAATTTCCATATTTTAAAGACAGTGTGCACAACAATGGCATATAATGCAGTGCTTTTTGTCCAATCTGAGACCCACTTTATATCGTATATCTATCAGGGAGTGAAGATAATTGATTTTTAAAGCAACCAGATCTTAAACGTGACGGTTTTATAACATGACAGTTCACCGGAATCTCTTGAGCTGACTGAAAATTAAAAGTCTCCGTACATATACCCCATTATACCTAGACTGTAAAAATAATAATAATAAAAACTGTACCTACTTACCTCAAAATCCGCAAATCAGACTTCTTCAAATCAGAAATTTGAGTCACCGATTCAGCAGAAACATGGCTTGATCATTAGTAGTAGTAGGAGTAGTACCATTTTTACCAGGATAATTCCGTCAACATAGATATAAACTGCACCAAATTCCAAAACACTACAGCTGAATTAAATAAAAAGGTATTTACTTAAATTCTGATCTACATCACACAAACACACTGCACCCGGACTGTCTATGATTTGAACTTGATTTATCCTGCATCACAACAGAAACAAGAGCACTCGCCACACACTGAATATTTAATTGAAGGATGCAGAAGCAGGACGTGTAGTCTTACAGTTCAGCATGTTCAATTCAGTGCAGACCTCAATAGAAAGCCCAGGGAAAATCTTACACCATGTTCAATCTTTGACGTCTGCTTTGGTGTGGTGTGTTTAGAGTTGGAAACGGTGTGAACGGAACAATGTGTATTAGTTACAGTAATAACCCAAGCTTTAGCTTTCATTATTCAAGAGCAATCAGGACATTTTGACACCGCCGCAATGGTTAGCAGCGATAAATAACCTTTTGTAACTCTATACATTTAATTAATACAAAGTATTTGACCGGTGCATCTAATTTTAATTACATTTTGACCTAGAATCAAATTTCTTATAGTAATTTGTGAATATACATCAGAAACAAAGCGTATTAAAGATGGAAAAGTGTATAATTAGTGCATCTCTGTTCTTGATAACTCTGGTTTGTTTTCAGAGAGAAATGCTTTTACTTGATTATACATTTTTACTGAGATTTTTTTCTCAACATAGAAGAAATTAAGAAATTAATTATTGCGTCTCTGTCATGATGACAGAACATAATATTTTACATGATACTAGTATTCAGCTTAAAGCGCAATTTAAAGGTTAATTAAGTTAACTATGGAGGTTAGGTTAATTATGCAAGTCATTGGTTAACAGTGGTTTGCTCTGTAGCCAATCAAAAAAAAAAACATCTGAAGGGACTAATAATTAACCATAGCAGTAAGCAAATAAAGTAAATAAATAAATAAAGTAAATAAACAAGAAAATAAATAAATAAAGTAAATAAATAAGTAAACAAATAAATAAGCAAATAAATAAATAAACAAATAGGTAAATAAATAAAGCAAATAAAGTAAACAAATAAATAAGCAAACAAATAAAGCAAATAAATAAAAAGTAAATAAATAAGTAAACAAATAAACTAAATAAATAAAGTAAAGTAAATAAATAAACAAATAAATAAGTAAAGTAAATAAATA
>CAIGQV010019950.1:6172750-6206594 GCA_903798115.1 Danio jaintianensis | reverse complement strand
TATCTATCTATCTATCTATCTATCTATCTATCTATCTATCTATCTATACAAACATAAAATGTAATTTTATTTATTTTTTAACTGAAGAAGGTTAGATCTGTCCAACATTTGCACATGATTAAATAAACTTTTTTTAATCCATTCAACCAATCTCAGGGTTTGGCAGGAGCACTTTTAGCTTAGCTTAGCATACATTGAATTGGATTTGACCACATTTATCGGATTAGTCAGGCTTTAAATAGGAAAGTTATTGAAACACTTTTTTTTGTTTTTTAATTTTAAGCAAGATGCTAATTGTCTAATCCGAATCAAGGATCTATGCTAAGCTAAGATAAAAGTGCTCCCGCCAGACCCGGAGATCGGCTGAATGGATTAAAAAAAATAATAATAATTTAAGCATGTGCAAATGTTGGAAAATAAATAATATTAGATCAGCTGAATGGATTTGTAAATGGTAAAGCTCAACTATTTACAGTGTTCAGCATAATTGAGTACACCCCATTTTGAAAATGAATATTTTTATCCATTTCTCAGTGAATATAGGCAATGTATTTTGGTGCATTTAAACAAAACAGATTTATTAAACAGATATATTTATTAAAATAATATTTTAGTCACAGAACATATTTAGAAATTGAAAGATAATACAGTAAAATTCAAGCAAAATATTGCAAAAAAAAAAAATTACAACCTACAAAATTTCAACTAAATTTCACCTTTTTTTTTGCTTGTCTTGATTTTTCCCTTTTTAAAAAAAAAAATTGTATTAATATTTTTCTATAACATAAATTTGGATGCACTAGTTTTTGGAGCGTTATCGGAAGTTATTTTGTTAGATAAGCTCCAGATTTGGCTTCAGTACTGACTAATCTAATGTATATGCACAAATATAATATTGTATAGCTTTCTATTAAAAATATGAATTTAAAAGACAGATTTGTGAGGGGTGTACTTGTATATTGTGGTGAGGGGGCGGGGCCGAGAGCTGTGGGAATGGGATGAGGCCGGCGCGTAAGTGGATATACCTGTGGCGCACACCGGCCTCGAATCCCACGGAAGGAGCTCTGGACTATAAGAGGAGGAAGATGGCAGAGGAAGCTGAGAGAGGTCCAGGACACTGGGCCTGGACACTTATGTTTTACTTTTACTTTCAGTTTGACGGCAGTCTCCGTGAGGAGCTGCTGTCCCTTTTATTAATCATCCCGTTCCCACGGCTCTCGGCCCCGCCCCCTTACCACATATATGCTGAGCACTGTAACTCTAGGGGACGTGTAAAATGAGCCTATTTACAAAAAAAGTGGCGTGTTCCTTTAAGAAACAATGTACTTGTCAATACTTTTAAACATTTTGATACGTTTAACTTCTGTTCTTTTTTTAATAAAGCTAAAAGACCCTGTTTGACTTAAAATGTTAAGAATTAAAAGAGATTAATTTATATAGTCTATAGTATTGACTATAGTATAGTATTGAGTCAAGTAATTTAATTACTTTTCAGACAAAGTAATTAGAAATGTGACTTAAATACAATTTTAATTATGTAATTAGTAATTAATTACTTTTTAAAAGTAACTTACCCAACATGAAACTCAAACATGAAAATAGCCTTGATGCTGGCACAGGATAAAAAATGAATGAATAAATAAATAAGCTTCCCTTGTTTTTTATGTATTCGTAATTTTATTTGTTACATTTTATTGTACAGTTACATATTATTGACGTGGATTGTCCCTGTCAAATGAGCCTTAAAATCCCTGTGACATCAAAATAAAGCTATGTAGATCTTTGGTATCAGTATGTTAGTCTTAAGCAGGGGTGCCCAAACCTTTTCTTATAAAGGGCCAAAAACCAAAGTTGATTGAGGGCTGTGGGTCAAAGTTAAACATTCCAAACCATATTACATTAAATTTGCTGTGCGTAATTTCCTAATTTATTTGCTAATATTTAAAAATAACTAGAAAACGTTGCTTTAAAACATATTAATTAACGATGCAGGATCATTTTTAACGTTTTATAATGAACTTATTATAGTAAAAACATAAACAATTCCATTTATAACACAATAGAGTTCAATGCTGAATACACTAGTCGAGCAGCTCCTGCCTTTGCCTTGATTTGCTCACCGATGTCTTGTGCGTTGTCCTCTACCGGTCAACTGACAGTACTTACATTTTGAAAGTCTGATTCATTTACAACATTTAATTGAAACATTATGCTTTTTGTAGCTCCTCAATTAAACAAAGAAACTAAAGGTTATGTTAAATTTGAAATGATGATCTCTGTCAACTCCTCATCATTCTCACTGTCTTTTCAGATAGGATGGTGGGCCAAACCAAAGGTTACCATGGGCCAACTTTGGCCCGCGGGCCCTACTTTGGGCACCTCTGGTCTTAAGGATATCTATAATCTACTGTGCTCCAAAACAGTGACAAAATTTGCATTTAGAATATATAAATCCTAGATCCGCTTAAATGTATCAACATTTTTTTTTGACATCACCTCATACTTCAGTTTCTCATCAAATCTTCTGACCAATCAATTGCTCTTTAGTATCTGACAAGCCCCGCCCCCTTCAAGATGCTTCTCATTTGATGCGTTTGAGCTCAAACACTCCCACTGGCAGAGCTGTGATAAAACAAAACACTATTGGCTGTTTTTTTTAAAAAGGGGAGGAGCTACTGTAAGTCCCGCCCTGTGTTCATGTTTCAGTTCAAATTATATCACACATGAAGAAAACTGCACATTTCAAAGCAATAAATAAATAAGAATGCCATTTACTCATAAGTAAAACTAACTCAATTCTTCCTCTTCCAGTAAGATATTATCCGCAGTGCTGTATCTGCTGTATGCAGTGTTTCTGGGATGTGTAGGTCTTTCTCGGATCTTCATCTTGGCTCATTTTCCTCATCAGGTCATTGCAGGTCTTCTGACAGGTCAGAAGGTAATAATTATAGTCGCTGTCTTCAATAATAAAGGAGATGTTGACAGTGTGTGTGTGTTTTCCACAGGTGTGCTTCTAGGGGTGTTTCTGAAGCGCTCTGTGCCTGAACGGCGCCCTCTGCTGTTCTTCTTTCGCTTCAGCATGGCTCTGCTCGGTGCTGCTCTTATTTTCCATGCTGCTCTGGAAAAAACTGGGATCGATCTTTCTTGGTGGGTACAATATTTCAGTCGACTGAATATTTAAAAAAAAAAATGCTCAATTCAATTCACGTTTATTTGTATAATGCTTTTCAGAATAATTATTGCTCCAAAGCAGCTTTATAAAAGTGCACGTTATTGCATTCCAGTCCAAATGAGAAAGGTTAAGGAGTGTGTATTGGGTGAACAGTACTTAAACATAGTTAACCTGCAGTTGTACAGTATATACAATGGGTAGTGGCTATGTGTGTGATATATGTTCAGTGAAGTGTATTAAAATGTTACAGTTTAGTTAAAATATTTAATTTAAGCCCACATATATGCATGTCAGTTGTCAGACAGTAGTTATGGAGCATTCAGAAATTACTTGATAAAAAATGTATATATATATTTTCAATAATTTTCTTTTCGGCTTAGTCCCTTTATTAATCAGGGGTCGCCACAGCGGAATGAACCGCCAACTTATCCAGCATATGTTTTACGCAGTGGATGCCCTGCCATCACTGGGAAACACCCATACACACATACACTATGGACAATTTAGCTTACCCAATTCACCTATAGCGCATGTCTTTGGAGTTGTGGGGGAAACCGGAGCACCCGGAGGAAACCCACGCAAACACGGGGAGAACATGCAAACTCCACACAGAAACGCCAACTGAGCCAGCCGGGGCTCAAACCAGTGACCTTATTGCTGTGAGGCGATTGTGCTACCCACTGCGCCACCGTGACGCCCTATATTTATTTATATATATATATATTTGTTAATAATTAATTTGTTAATTATTTAGAACTTTGATGTATTTTTAATTTTTTAAAATATGTATTTAGTTATTTATTTTATTTGTAGAATAGTTTAAAAAGTAATTTATACCTGTGACGAAAAGCACAGGTATATTTTTTTTTTGTATAATTAGTCCAGCGTCCTTCTGAAATCATTCTGATATCCTTCTTTGCTCCTCCAGAAACATTTATTTACT
Organism: Danio jaintianensis; assembly: GCA_903798115.1. Taxonomy (NCBI): domain Eukaryota; kingdom Metazoa; phylum Chordata; class Actinopteri; order Cypriniformes; family Danionidae; genus Danio; species Danio jaintianensis. Next base: position 6,202,479 of record CAIGQV010019950.1, on the reverse strand, counting down.
TCTGATACGTTTTTACTGCTAAGTATTTTACATTATTATTAGTCAATTTTGGGGTAGATAACATAAAAATTAATGCTTTTAGGCAGCGATGAGTCTAAATTAAATTAAATTAAGCAGAGAATCCAGATTTTATTTAGATGGTTTAAATAAATAAATACAAAAAAAAAAAAAAATATATATATATATATATATATATATAATTAATATTTTTTTAAATAGATTTTTTTTTACATATTTTAAGACAAAAAGATTCAATATTTAATACAATAAATATTAATACAACTGTTTTCACTGTATTCTTTAAATCAAATAAATGCATTCTTGGTAAACAAAGACTTTAAAAAAATATCTAAACAACTACATATTTTGATATATTTATGCAATATACAATACTTAAATATAAATATATATATATATATATATATATATATATATATATATATATATATATATATATACACAGTGCTCAGCATGTATAAGTACACCCCTCACAAATCTATCTTTTAAATTAATATTTTTAATAGGAAGCTTTACAATATTATATTTGTGCATATATCTTAGATTAGTCAGTACTGAAGAAGAAAAAAAATGGAAAAATTGAGTTGAAATTTTGTAGGTTGTAATTGTTTTGGCAATATTTTGCTTGAGTTTAATTGTATTATCTTTCAATTTCTAAATATGTTTGGTGACTAAAATATTATTTTAATAAATATATCTGTTTAATAAATCTGTTTTATTTAAATATATATATATATATATATATAACTTACTCTTTTCCGCAGGTCCATCTCTCTGGCCAAGCGCTGGTGTTCTCGCTCTGAGTGGGTCCGGATGGACACAGCGCCTTTCTCCTCTCTGAACCGTGATGCGGGGGTTCTGTTAGGAATGGGCCTGGCGCAGTACTGGAAGCCAGGCGGATGGACTCTTCCTTCGGCCCCCAGGACTCTCTGTCTGGCCCTGTCGTCTCTGGCCCTGCACTACATCAGCAGGTTCCCTCTTCCCACAGTCCCTCCTCTTCTCTTCTACTCTCTGTTCTTCCTCAAATACAGCATCGTGCCGCAGGTGGTCATGGTGCTGGTGCCTGGATTCGTCCATTTACTCACAGCCAAACCCAAGAGGGAGTAAAAGTACATGTTGAGGCTTTCGGTCATCCAAATTGAAAGTTCATAACACAAAAGAAGCAAGATCGATAAGTTATAAAGTTGTTTTACCTATAAACAGACAATGCCGTTGCCTGCAGCTTTATAGATTTCTTTAGCAAGCAGAAGTGATGTGGACTTCTGTAGCACATTTAGTTTGTGCCAAAGAAACTCTTAAGGGAAAATTTTTCTTGCTGTTCTACTTTGACTGTTTACTCTATTTATTTGTTCATTTTCAAGTCATTTGAATGGTCTCTTCTTGCTTATAATATAAATAATATAAAAATAATATTTTCTCTAAGAAAAAAGTTTAGAAAGTTCTTTTTTTTAACTTTTGTCAAAGTTCTTTTGTGAAAAGATCCCCTTTCACATTGATTATGCCTAAAACAAATAAAAACAAGATGCCATATGCATGTGCATGGTGTGACCATTTTCATAAAATCATGATTTTGTTCTCATTTACAGTATGGTTCTCAAAAACATGCACTTTAACACTTTTCCAAAATGACAAAAAAAATGAAAGGACTAAATGTTTTGTATGAGCGGCATGGTGGCTCAGTGGTTAGCAGTCGCCTCACAGCAAGGTCGCTGGTTCGAGTCCTGGCTGGGTCAGTTGGCATTTCTGTGTGGAGTTTGCATGTTCTCCACATGTTCGCGTGGGTTTCCTCCGGGTGCTCCGGTTTCCCCCACAAGTCCAAAGACATGCGCTATAGGTGAATTGGGTAAGCTAAATTGTCCAGAGTGTATGTGTGTGAATGAGTGTGTATGGATGTTTAACAGTGATGGGTTGCAGCTGGAAGGGCATCCGCTGCGTAAAACATAGGCTGGATAAGTTGGCGGTTCATTCCGCTGTGGCAGATTAATAAAGGGACTAAGCCGAAAAGAAAATGAATGAATGAACGTAAGGTCAATATTATTAGCCCCTTTAAAAAAAATAATTTCTTCATATTCTCTACAGAATAAATCACTGTTGGCCAATGACTTGCCTAATTAACCTAACTTGCTAGTTTAACTAATTAACCCTTTAAATTGCACTTTAAGCAGAATTTTACAAAATAACTAGTAAAATATATGTATATTATGCAAAGATATTACAGCACTAGGGAAATATTTAAAAAAGAATAATTTCTTCAAATAAATGTACCCCAAGTATGATTCAAAAGTGTACTAGCTGTTTCCCAAAAAGATCCCTCCTAGATTTTAGTGGTTAGTTCACCCAAAAATAAAAAAAATGTACTCATCATCCTCAAGTGGTTCCAAACATTTATGAGCTTCCTTCTTCTGTTGACCGCAAAAGAAGATATTTTGAAAAAGCTGAAACTCTGTAAAGCAGGAAAAACAAATACTATGGAAGTCAGTGTTACAGGTTTCCAGCATTCTTCAAAATATCTTCTTTTGTGTTCAACAGAAGACAGAAACTCAAACAAGTAAATGATGACAGAATTTTTATTTTTGGGTCCCATATCTCTTTAATCCCATATCATGAGTTTATTGAGGCAAAAGTTGTAGTTAATAATAAATATGTGTTATTCATACTGCATTCATTAAACAGAGACCCTATAAAAATGACGAGTGACATGATAAAAACACATTCTGGTTTATTGAAGTCATTAAACGTTGTCACAGCGCTCTGAAAGCTCACATTTACAGACGAGAAACTCTGCTTAGCAAGCAAGTACATTAAAACCAACTCAAATCCAACTGAAAAATCAAAAGAAAGGCCAAACCCTTCAGAGGTAAATGTCACGTTTTTACTGTTATTATTTTTTTCCGTCAGGTGTGAACTTTATTTCTGTTTAGTTCCTGTATCGGAGACACACAGCAGATTCACGAATGTCTTTGTGTGTCCATTTTGGAGGGGAATGGAGGATAAATCATGCGTCAGTTTATGTACAGCAAAAAAACGAAACAAAAAAATAATAATAATAATACACCTCGCTCTCAATAACTGTTTGTCGTCATGTTTTATGTAGCATTTTCCCCAAAAGTTGACCATGAGGCATCTATCAATTCAAGCAGGTTTACACTGACAGCAATAGAAAGGTGAATATGGTTGTCTTTAAGACTTCGATATCTGTCCATATACTGTATTTTGGAGAAGATCTGACCAAAGCCACAATTAAGCTCTGCGTGTTAATAATATTGCATTCTGAAGCAGAGAACTTGAAAAGGAACTAGCTGAATATTGTAGTTTTTTTTGTACACAACAGATACACTATTTGAAAACGGCTGGTTTGCTCGTCAGTATTGTGTGTTACGCCACTGAACTGAACTGAGTCCTTCTCACGCACTGCATTTGGCGATGTGTTTGCAGAGGAGAGCAGGAGTTTTGAATGCATGATCACATTTGGCCACTATATACAGCAAGTACACTGCGCTCTATAAAGGCTGTTATATACACGTCTTTATATCTTTTTAAAAACATAATTTCGCTCTTTTATATTATTGTTCATTCGTTTGCTTGAAAAATTAGAATTGCACCAAGGACAACGACCGCTATTTGTTTTTCTAGTAGTACAACTAATCACAGGTTATTTTCCAGTGTTCACTCAATGTTTGTTAGTAAGGATGTTGAATCCTGGTTTCGAACGAAAACAATAAAACGACATATCCATCCCCCCGATATTCACATTCCATACAGTCCTTACAAATGAATAAAGTGCTCTCTTTCTTCATAATGTCACAGACAGTCAGTGCAGACTGAATAAAAGTTATGAATAAAAGTTAAAACAAAGATACTTCACTTGATATACTCCAATATTCCATTTCTTAGAACAACAAAGAAACCAAAAAAAGGAGAAGAAATGGTATTACTACCTTACAAACGCCCCTGAAGCTTTGTGCTGCGTAGCTGTAGAGTTCATAAGACGTCTATGGTGTGATACATTCTTTGACTTGAAATACGGCAGGATTGCCACTCCAGTGCTCGATAATGAACTCGACTCATTTTGTAAATAAAGTCAGAAGCTTTGTTCACAAAATGTGAGGGTTACTTGAAAATCATATTAAGCTTATTCCCAAGAAATTGATTATTAACAAATGTTATTGCCACTCCACAACTTTGAATTTTGACACAAACAATATTTCTGCTTGGGAGCCAGAACTCTAGCTGTAAATATCTACGGTCATAAACTCTGAGCTATTATTTTGAAAATATCTAATACCATTTCCAAATGCCCAACAAAATGAATGACAAAAACGAAAACAAAATAAACCCGACAGAAAACTGCCTAAATATTTCTATACATTATATAACTTAATTATAAATATTCCTTTTTTTTTCCTTCTGTAACTACAACTTGGTTTTGTCTGATTTGTCACTTTTTACAGTATTGAACAATCCCACAATATGATGTCCAGAAAGCCTAGCAAATTTGTTTAGTTTTACTGGGAAGTGAGAGAGAGAGAGAGAAAGAGAGAGAAGAAATGAGTTCAACTCACATAGATTCCCCAGTTTCTTATCTGCTTTACTGCTGGGAACGATGGCGATACCGTTCCTCTGCATGTAGGCCTCTGTTGTGGAATGTGAATAAATGTGCTTTCTTATAATGTGCAGATAAGAGCTTTATAGAACATTTTTTACCTTTACATACTGTATTCTAATGCTCCAAACTGGTGCCGTCAGGCTATTTGGAGCCCGTCCACCACCCAAGTTCTAGAAACTAAGTTTTTACCAGGAGATTAAGTTGACCTAAAGTAGGCACAGGTATTTGAACACAACTTTGTTTTTTTGTTTATTAAAAGTAACTCTACTAAGCAGTTTTGTCTACTCGAAATACTGGTTTTAATATCCTGCACCTACACAGTCCCTTACGTTAGACTTGACACAAACATTCACACACACCTTTGTGCCCACCCTTTTGGGTGCCTATTAAACATTTGACTCCACAAAGGGTCTCTTTGGTTTGATGGGCGAGGTGGGACCTTGTCTGGCATCACGGGATAGCTGGCGGTACATGTTCTCCTGGTACGCCTGTGCCACGGGCATTGTCCGGGCCACTTTAACATCCTGATACGTGGGCACTTGGCTCACCCGCTCCAGGAGGTCTCGGTCACGGGCCCCTCCATTGGCAAGCTTGCCCAGGGAGGAGGGCTGCGGCTGGGCATAATACTCCTCTTCTAGCATGTGTCCATTTTGGGCATTATTGGTCTTATTGTAGTAGGCAATATTGCCTAGAGATGTAGGGGGGCTGTAGGAGGAGGCGGTGGAGGCTTGGTGGATCAAGTTGCCAGGGGACGTGGGGCTAGTGATGACCGATTCCAGGGATGACACGGGCCAGGCCCGGGAAGGCTGGTGAAGGTACTGCTGCGTAGTCCTTGCAGTCTTGTCGATGATGCCCATGAATGGAGTGGTCCGGGATCGAGCCGGTTCTCCCGAGTAGTGTCCGCTCTGAGAGGGCGAGAGGGCAGATGGTTCATCGAAGCTTCGCTCATATGCCACCTGCAGTGGGATTTCCATTTGGGCCATCGAGGAGGAGGGCCTGAAGCCAGAAGCTAGATTGCAGCTGGAGCCTGAGGAGATATTACTGCTAGACGGGGAAAAGCGAAGATTTACGCTTTGGGAGTGAATAAGAGGTCTGGGGGTCGATACATGCTGCTTTAGGTCACTTGTATTGGCACTGATGGGTCTACGCACTAGATGAGGGATCTCTGGAGATCCCAGTTGGCATGGTGGCAGAGCAGAGGCTGCCACTGCTCTCTCAAGTTCATGCTTAGAGACAGGATAGTACGCTGCTGACTGGCTGCGGCTGATCTGTGGGGTTTGGCTGAAACGCATGCCTCCGGGCCCCCCTGTAGCTGAACGATAGGCTGAAGCAGGACGTTGAGGCAGCTCATCTTTCCCCAAGTTTGATTCCAGAACCCCAGAAGGTCCACCTCGACCCCCGTGCTGACATAGAGCTCCCACACTAAGGCTTGATTGCACTTGAGACATTGAACGGCCATCCAGTGAAGGCTGGTACACTAGCCTTGGCTCCCGATCTCTCTCCCTGTCCACATCCATGGAACTACCCTGGTACCTGCTGCTGAGTGGATGTGCCAACTGGCTGTACACACTGTTACTGGGCTGGTTAGTGCGTACAATTTGTGCCATAGAGGGCTGGAGACGAAGACCCTGAACCTGGTGGTGTTGGCTGGTCTGGGAGCTCTGGGATGGTTGCGATTGGAGCTGGAAGGATCGCTGACTGCTCATCTTCAACAGTGGAGATTTGGGACGACTAGGTAAAGGCTCCTGCTGGTAGCGGACTGGAGAGCCAGACTGGGAACGATATATACACACGCTCTCAACTGGAGGGCTGGCTCGGTATGGAACCCCACGCCGAAGAGGAGATGGTGGAGGACTCTGATAGTCCATCCCTTGGTTCCCTCCACCACCCATGGGTGGCGGGCTGAAACGGTATGAGGACTGGTGGGCAGGTGAAGTGTGGGGTGGGCTCTGGCGGTAGTGGGAGTTCTGATGTGTTGGGGAAATACAAGGGGAAGTTGACTGGTAACTGTGATGAGTAGGAGATGACATAGAGGAGGAGCTTGGGTGGAACTCAAAGGCCTGCCCCCCAGATAGGTAGCCAGTGTCATGATGGGCAGGAGAAAGGGGTGGACTACGAATGATGGCAAGACTCGAAGTGTTTGAGCGAATATCAGAGGCAAGACCAATAGACACAGCCTCTAGCTCTTGTTCCAGGAAGTCATCATCCTCAAACAAGTCTTGGACAGGTTCCATGTCATCAAGTCTTGGTTCAGGAGGAGGAGTATGACGAGGGGGCTCCTCATCTTCCTCCACTGGTAAAGGAGATGGTGGTGGAGATGGAGGTGGCTCAAGCTCTAGCTCTTCTGATTGGGTAACTTGTCTGTACTCTTCTTCCACACGCTGAAGGAGGCGCTGGATTTCACGATTGTTGGGACATAGTTTTAGGGCTTCCCTCAGGTCATCTAGTGCTTCAGCGAATTGCCTATGGGGTGGCAATGGAATTATTAAACCACCCTTAAGTAACTTAAGGTGGAATGAAGGAAAGTAATAGAAGGTACCTACCTGCTGCTCCGCTTGGCACGGGCTCTAGCATAAAACGCCTCATAGGACTTAGGCTTGAGTTCCAGAGCCTTGGTAGCAAACTCCTCTGCCATTCCAAAGTCCTGCAACCAAGAAAGTATGTTCAATAAAAACATAGGGAGTTGACATATCATCATTTTGTACAATTGTATCTGTAAGGTTCTCACAACATGCTGCTTATTGAAGTTGTAATATCAATCAAGTATTTTATACTGAACCTTCCTGTGTGCATTAATAATCAGAATAAGGCTTTGCAAAGAGTATTTTTAGAAACGTTTATGGTGTTCTCACATTCATTTTCCTCCGACAGCGGGACAAGTTCAGGAACAAAGACACTTTGAGCTCCTTAAAGGTCTTCAAGTCCTCACTTACTCCTTCACGGGGAAATTTCTTCAGAGCATACTGGTAGCGCTGAGCTGCCTCTTTTACTTTACCCTTCTGCAGGAGAAAAGATGATTGACTGTGTAAATACTTAGAGCCAATGACTTTGTACAAGAAAAATCTGTGCAAACATCAGAGGTACATTTAGAGTAAATCTGACCTTGTAGAAGCCATCTCCTTCCTCTAAAAGTTTACTCAGTAGGATAATCATGATGTCAGGTTTAGATGTCGCCATTGCCCAGGTAGCAGGACCTAAGGGGTTACAGGATGTTTGATGGGTCAAAATGAACAATCAAAGGTTTGAGGGGAAAATGTGGAGAGAGACGGAGGAGTGCAGAGTGCTCAGGAGTCATAACAGACTGATGAAGGCATGGGCAACAGGATGAGGATGCCTTCAGGGTGAACTTGATTTCTCATTCACTTTAAAATTAAGGTTGTACTCACACTACGCTATCCCAAATCCCAGTTCTTTTCACTAGTGTAAAGTTGCCTCGCCTGGTTGGAAGAGGTGGGCCAGAGAGTGGTTTGGTTGAGCTCAGGCGTGGTACATATGTAGTGTGAGTGTGAAACTTAAGACACTATATCACTTTTAAGGGACTGTTTCATATGAATTTATAACTCATTCTTACTTGTCAATGACCAGGAACTGTCATAGTTCATCAAAGATGCAAAGTCCTCGCTGTATTTCAGCTGCAACGTTCACCAAACCTCCTAATACATGCAGCACGATGACTTAAAAGTTTATGGATCTGTTCAGAAAAATATTTGCCTTTGTGCCACTGCATCCCAAATGACTTAAAAGAATACACAACACAATAACTAAAGCAATCTCCATTCTATTGAGCAAGTGCTTCTCTTCCTGTTTACTTCTAAACCGTCAGATCGGTGATGCAAGTGTGCTTGGGCTCAGAATGCAATGTGAGTGCAGGCCATCTGGGAAGTGGGGAGGGGAGAAAATCGCACCTGGGCTCAGTACAAGGCAAGTGTGAGTACACCCTTAATCATTAACAAGAGAAGCTACTGCTTAATACACAAGTTCCCAACCCTTTTTGTCATCTTTAAACTAGGTATTACATACCCCTGGAGGTTCAATTATTATGTTGTCCATACATAAGATTTTTTTCAGAACAGTTTGCAATTCCAGCTCATCCTACAGCACCCAAAAACACCACTGAACACAGAACATAGAGAAAAGAGCTGTCAGGATGCTTGAAGGGAAGCAAGATGTGAGCAGGCCGAGCACAAGCAGTACCTCCTTTGTGTGGACTCGGTAGCGTCTGACATCCTGCAGCCGGAGGTCAGTGGTTATGAGAGCGAGGGAGTGAGGTTTGGGATTGCGGGGAGATCGAGGTGGAGTGATATGAGAGTGGCGTGTGTGTGTGTAGGTGAATGTGAGAGTGGGTGAAAGAGATGCGGTGGTTGTGGAGGAAAGGTGAGGGGGGAACACAAAAAAGCAGCCGTGAGTGGTGGGGAATAAGAGCTTTAGCTAAAAAATTAAAAACTTGAAAGTAAAACAACAAAACAGCGGCTAACTACCTCTTACCAACCACTGACTTGACAAACAGAGAAAGATAGACACTACAGCAAGAGCGCAACAAAGCAAGACAAATAGACTGAAAACAAAATGCAAACATTACAAACACAAAAGGGTCACGGTTTCAGAGAGAGACCCAGTTGGAGTCAGTGAGGTAAAGCACAGAGCAGAAGAATGCTACAGCAGCCGAGCACAAGCTAAGCTACATGAAAACATACATATACATGATGCTTTTTAAATTTTCCTATTAGACCAGTTTCCCAACCCTGTTCCTGAAGGCACACTGACAGTACACATTTTCAACCTCTTCCTAATCAAACACACCTGAATCAACTCATCAGAACATAAGAAGAGATGCCAAAACCTGGGTCAGATAAGGGAGACATCCAAATATGTACTGTTGGTGTGCCTCCAGGTACAGGGTTTGGAAACACTGTTTTAAACTAACTTTATATCTGTCTTCTGTGCTGTTTTTTTCCCCCTTTCAAGGACTATTGATTAGTAAGTGATTTCAGTTTTTCCTTGTTGGGGCAAAGTGCCAGCAACACACAACAGCAGTGTCTTCATGCACTACATTTTGTGCATGACAATGAATCCAATCCAATGTTGTCTGTTGGCACTGAACAAGTACACAAGGTATTTTTAAATCAAAATGTGAGAAAATATTCAGATTGAAAGATTTACTTGCTGAATTGTTTTTCTTGTTGATCAGATTACTTTGGGTCCAACCCTTTTAATTTGATCTAGAATGAAATTTGAAATGACCTCAAATGCATCAGTTAACGTGCTTATGTAAAGGCTTTTCAATCTGGATTATTTGATTGGCATCTAAATGTAGCTACTTGTCATATACCGATTTTGGCTCCTTTTTTGAGCAGGGCGACCACCACTGATGTGTTTCTGCAGCCGACAGCTCGATCCAGAGGACGCATCCCACTGTAGTCCACATGCTCTATCAAAGCCCCATGATCCACCAGGAACTGCACCTGGTAGAGAAAAAAAGCAGTGGAAATTACATTCTATTTTTCTTGCTTTTCCATAATGCTTAGTATTTCAGGATTTGCACAGAAAATAATCCAGATTCATCTCTCAATTTTGGGGGAAAACAACAACAACAACCCAAGATGACATTTCTACACTTCCCCTTTATTACATGGTCTGTTGAAGTTCTTGATTCGGATTGGCTGGAAGTTTTTGCAATAAAATCATTTTGTTTTAATGCACAGTTAGTTCCAGTCAGTCATTGTGTGAAATAAATGCTCAAACGTTAGTGGTAACCATACACTACCTGACAAAGGTCTTGTCGTTGATCCCAGTTGTAAGAGCAACAAATAATAACTTGACTCCTAGTTGATCATTTGGAAAAGTGGCAGAAGGTAGATTTTTCCGATGAATCATCTGTTGAACTGCATCCCAATCATCACAAATACTACAGAAGACCTATTGGAACCCGCATGGACCCAAGATTCTCACAGAAATCAGTCAAGTTTGGTGAAGGAAAAATCATGGTTTGGGGTTACATTCAGTATGCAAGAGATCCACAGAGTGGATGGCAACATCAACAGCCTGAGGTATCAAGACATTTGTGCTGCCCATTACAAACCACAGGAGAGGGCAAATTCTTCAGCAGGATAGCGCTCCTTCTCATACTTCAGCCTCCACATCAAAGTTCCTGAAAGCAAAGAAGGTCCAGGATTGCTCCAGGATTGGCCAGCCCAGTCACCAGACATGAACATTATTGAGCATGTCTGGGGTAAGATGAAGGAGGAGGCATTGAAGATGAATCCAAAGAATCTTGATGAACTCTGGGAGTCCTGCAAAAACGCTTTCTTTGCCATTCCAGATGATTTTATTAATAAGTTCTTTGAGTCATTGCAGAGATGTATGGATGCAGTCCTCCAAGCTCATGGGAGTCAGACACAATATTCATTCTTTTTCCACTGTACCATGACTTTATATTCTATACTGGACATTATTTCTCTTAAGTGACAAAACTTTTGTCTAAGCAAAGTCAGACCTTACTGTCCTAATTAAATAATTAAAAATGAAGGCATAATCTAGTTAAAAAAGCGTAATCTAGAGGCCTTTGCCTTTCATATAAGCCACTTCTGATACCAAATGATCATCTAGAAGACACGTTATTATTTGTTGTTCATTAAACTTATAGGATGGGCGACAAGACTTTTGTCAGGTAGTATAGTAACTCAGTGACAGTTGCCGCAGCCTTCATGTGATCTCACGAACACCGACATGTGCTTTAGCTGATGGGAAATAACCAACTCGTAAAAAATATTTGTGGAGAAGTAGCTAAAACATGTTACTATGAGCTATTAGATATGCCCGTGCCATGTACATGCAAACACACTATCTCAATGACTGCTGATTCAATGTGGGGACTAGGGGACTTAACGTCATAACTGCTGAAAATTCAATCAAACATTGCACAAAACTAGGTTTTACTTGTCTTTAACTTATCAAATGGCCATGGAATAAGTGGAATAATCAATGGCTTGCTGTGTGTTAAAGGAACACTCCAGCTTTTTTTTTTTTGAATAAGGGTCATTTTACAAGTCTCTTAGAGTCGAACAGTTGACTTGAACCAGTTTTCATTCAGCCGATTTCTTGTTCTGGTGGGGTCACTTTTAGCTTAGCTTAGCATAATGAATTGAATCGGATTTGACTGTTTCTAGGTGCCCTCTGATAATAGCCTATTTTCACATACTGCGTAGGCTAATATCAGCAGATTTTCTTGACTATTAAGACAGAATGTATACAGTAGTCAACATTTGAAGTGGATCATTACCTTTCATCAAAGTTGTCCTAATACTATTGAACAACACCCCTTCTTGTCCAGGACAGTTTTGAACAACATTTTTGATTCACTTCGAATGTTGACTACTGTAGTTCCTAGTAATATTGGCCTAGAAAATATTGGTTTTATTACACGATGTAACTACAGAAGACTCTAGCTTTAAATAGGAAAATTATCGAAACTCTTTATTGAACAAAATGCTAATGGTCAAATACGATTCAATTCATTATGCTAAGCTACGCTAAAAGTGACACAACAAGAAATTGGCTGAATGGATTCAAAAAATGGTTCAAGTCAACTGTTTTACTCTAGGAGACTTGTAAAATGCACAGCTATATGTTGATTATCTCTTACTTATTACAACTAAGATGATTATTCAGGGATTATTCTGTGACAGTACACAGATTTATTAACTACAGTCAAAATGGAATCAGGATGTGGTTTGGACTTAGAGGAATATTTAGAAATGTTGGTCTCAGATTAAACCCAAATTGAAATATCACTCACCACATCCGAGTCTCCATAGAAGGCAGCCAGATCCAGAGGGGTTCGTCCATTTTTATCAGCATGGTCTGTGGCAGCACCTCTTTCCACCAGGCAGCGAACCACAGACAGATGCCCTTTCAAACATGCCCAGCTGAGCGCAGTCAGACCTTCCTTATCCATAAGATCCATTGATGCACCTATAATAAAAAACATAAAACGTGAGGTTTATTTAACCCAAACCTCAATAACTGTACTTTTGTTTCATATATAAGTGTATATCATGTACCCTGAGCCATTAGGAACTCGACCGTGTCCAGGTGCCCCTCTGAAGCGGCCATCATGAGTGGAGTACGGCCTTGTTTATCAGCCAGGTTTACATCTGCGCCGTGTGACACCAACAGATCCACAATCTGAAACAAAGAGTACAGACTTCAGATATATCTAGGCCCTGGTCACACCTGTATTAAGATGTGTTTTCGTTGATCTGATCACAAGTGGACAACGCTACAGTAAGCACAGGTGTGAAATGTATTGAGCTTGTCCACATTCGACCAAAATGCAAGTTTTTAATGTGCTTTTAATTATTAAAAGCAACATCCAGGTACCAATTCCAGGGTGTCCGTGAGGTCTTAAAAAGTATTAAAAGTTAATATGTCAATTTAGAGAAATTTAAGGCTCTTAAAAGTATTTAAATGTCTTAAATGCTATTTTATAAGGTATTCAATTTGTATCAGCATGCTAAAGTTTGCCAGAATTTAATCTGCGAATATCGGGATGCTGCATAGTTTATGAAATCAATCAAATCCTGCTAGATTTGACATCACACTGCTTTGTTTACTGCAGTAACCTAGGCGACACAATTTTTCCTGCTGTTCTATAGGCGCCACCTGCTGGATTAGCATTTTTATTTAGTATAAGAATAACCTTTTAATTTAGTTTAATTTTACTTCAGTCAGTATTTAGTAAACATGCTGTAAGTTAAAATGTCGCCAATGTTACTGGTTGAAATCTAAAGTAGTGATGAGGTCTTAAAATATATGGAAAGAGTCGTAAAAAAGGTCTTAAAAGGTATTGAATTTCACTCTCTGATTTCTGTATATACCCTGCAATTCTCTTCTAAAGCATAAAAATACCATATTATGTTTGCAGTTATTTTGGAAACATGCCAAGTGAACATACTTGTTCACAATGCTAAAGCCTTTGAAAATGTGTGTCCCGTGTCTTTGTTTTGGTCTAAGTAACTTCACCCACTGCCAGTTTATCTAATTGGATTTCCTAAAACAGCGTATTTAATTTCAGTCATGAAAGCTGCATCAATATATGCAGGTGTGGATGACAATGTGACCTCCAGAGGACAGTAAAAGCCTTAAGAAATATAATCCACATGGTTTTTAATGTGCAAATAATACAAATATTACAAAAGTAAACAATAGCTGATCTGCTTACAGTGTAATGCCTGTTGGTGTTGTCAATCTGGCAACCTGTGTGTGTTTGTCTATATTTTCATCAATCAATGCATAAAGTAGCCTACTTGTTAAGCATGTTAAATTGATTTTAAAATGACTTTTTTTTTAGCTTTGGTAGTAATAGATTGAAAGATCAGAGGAAGCTGTAACCAGCAACAGACCCTCTTTAATCAAAGAAGTGGCTGAAGGTAGTCAAAAGTGGATAAAAGAAACACATTTAAACACCAGGTGTGAACAGTAATGTGACGTCTTTGTCTGCTTGTGATTAGATTGACAAAAACGCATCTTAATACTGGGTGTGAACAGTGCCCTAGATGGTGTTACTCATATTACTGTGAATGGGAAAAGCTGTATACAGCGGTCCCTCATTATTCGCGGGAGTTACATTCTAAAAATGACCCGCGATAGGTGAAATCCGCGAAGTAGTCAGCTTTATTTTTTACAATTATTATAGATGTTTTAAGGCTGTAAAACCCCTCACTACACACTTTATACACTTTTCTCAGACAGGCATTAACATTTTCACACTTTTCTCTCTTGTTTAAACACCCTCAAAGTTCAAACCTTTGTAGAAAAATAAGTCCAGTATATTATAGAATAAAACCAAAGATCAAAACCTGTTGTCAGGTTTTTGAGCCTTTGTGCGGATAATGTTGGCATCCAGGGTAATGTTCTTTTTCTTGCAGTCACTGATCTACAAAGCGAAAGCAGACTCCATCCTTTGCACACTGGATGCGCCGCGCACATGACAGTTGGAAGTAACACACACTGGACGCGCACATTTGCATGTTATATAAAATTAAATGATTCAGATGGCACTCTGTGGTGTGGCAGAAATATGAACAGTGTCCTGAATCGTAGCTGGACACCGCAGACAGCTGCTGACTTGCAGCACCGGTGTGCGTACCCTGATAGAAACCAATGTTTACATGGCTCGGCCTGGTGCATCCGGTGTGCGACCCCCTTTACGATGTTTTTGCTGCGGACAGTTACAACCCTTTTTGCATCCTTGTTGAAACTCACACTGCTAGCGATCGAAGATTTATGTTAGTTTGGCAAGCTGAACACATTCTGTACTGTACAGGAGATACGGAGGAGATTGACTGACAATGGTCTACAGCCAATCAGGATGCAGAACACAATGCGCTAAAAAAAAAAAAAAAGCATGTCAAATTGCACAAAAAATAAAAAACATCTGCGAGACCGTGAAAGGTGAACCGCGTTATAGCAAGGGACCACAAAAAACTTTTGGTGGTGGTTCAAGCTTCTTATTTAAAATGAGCTGAAATGACACAATTCTTAAGGTTTTGTTTTGGGACAACTTGATTGTTTTATGTTCAGTCTACTTAAATTTGTAAAAACAATTAAGTTAACTTAATCAATTTGTGTTGGGACAACATGAAGGAATTGTGTAAAGCCCAGGATTTGTTTTGTACAGTTTAGATGGATAGATTAAGAGTCAAAATGTGGCCACAAAGTGAACTGACTTTCCTTGAACAGACTTTGATACAGCTGAAACATGTAGGGATGCTCTATCATTTAAAGGACAATGCTGAAAAAAGCATCTTTATGAATTACCTGCCAGTGTCCCTGCCGCACGGAGCTGAAGAGAGGCAGGACTCCTTTCCGGTTGGGCTGAGCCACAGCAGAGCCCTGCTCCAATAGCAGCCGACAGACCTCCAGCTTCCCCCGTCCCGCTGCCGCTGACAGAGCTGAGGAGAAGAGCAGAAGATACCCGTCAATCAAACAATAAATTAGAAAAATAGAAATGCATTGCTGAGACATGTTACAAAGGCTGTGAACTATGGAGTACTGAGATGTGGAGGTAGACCGTGAATATGGAGCTAGATTAGTCTCAATAATAATTCTCGCAGAAAACTTCGATGTGCACATGTGCTGCAAAAAATGCTTTATTTTTTTTGTCTTGTTTCTAGTCCAAATATCTAAAAATTCTTAAATCAAGTAGCATTTTCTCGACAAGCAAAAAAAGAATGCCTTGTTTAAAGAAATAATGTGTCAAAATTAAGTGAGTTTTTAATTAAAACAAGCAACATAGTTATAGCATTAAGTCTTATTTACCTGTTTCACCCCACAGGGTGTCATAGCTGTTAATCTGCGCGCGTTGAATGTCCTCTTCATCCCTCTCAGGCAGGTCCAAGAGATAAGACACAATCTTAAAGACACACATACACAATTAGTAATAGTAGTATATGACAGAGTGTCCATTTGCTCTCACAAAACACATCCAGATCAGGATTTCTAGATTTGGTCTTGCTTTCCTGTTTATATATCTACAGACAAACGGTCAAAGCGATGCAAATATGTATACACATGACACCAAGAGGACTTTACCTCAATGTAACCCATGCTGGCTGCAGCTATAAGAGCCTGCTGGACTGCAATACTCTTATTGAAGCTCACAGATGATGGAGACGTGGAGCGCTGAGTCTGTGTTTCCTCTTGTGTCTGTTCTTCAATCTCGTCTGGAGACTCTTCCTGATTCTGCTGCTCTTCTTGAGGCGTCTCTGCTGGATCCTCCTGCTGCTCTGGGCCAGAGGGTGGAGATTCTGTGGGCGTGGCCTGCGTGGGAGAGGGCGGGGTGGGGGATGGTGTGGCCTGTGGTTGAGAGACTGGAGAGGGCGTGTCCTGGGACTGTGTGGGGGAGGGGCTCTGCAGGTGAGTTTGAACCCAGTCGTTCTGAATAAGGAACTTGAGTACGTCCAGGTGTCCTCGGAGAGCAGCGTGCACCAGGGCACACTGACCATGCTTGTCCAAGTGGTCCAGCTATGGAAAAGACAGAAAGACATATAGGTGAAGTCAGAATTATTAGACCTCTGGCGAATTTTTTTCTTTCTCAAATATTTCCCAAATGATGTTGAACAGATTCAGGAATTTTTCACAGTATTTCCTATAATATGTTTTCTGCTAGAGAAAATCTTATTTGTTTTATTTCGGCTAGAATAAAAGCAGTTAGTGATTTTTTAAAAACCATTTTAAGGTCAATATTATTAGCCCCCTTAAGCAATATTTGTTTTCGATTGTATACAGAACAAACCATCATTATACAATGACTTGCCTAATTACCCTAACTTTCCTAATTAACCCAGTTAAGCCTTTAAATGTCACTTTAGGCTGAATACTAGTATCTTGAAAAATATCTAGTAAAATATTATCTACAGTTCAGAGACTGGTGTACCTTTGCTTTCCTTTTGCAGAGCAAGGTGACGATGCTGAGGTGTCCGGCGGCGGCGGCATAGCCCAGCGGAGTGAGTCCACTCTCAGACGCCGAATCCACACCGGCTCCGTTCTCCAGCAGCAGGTTCACCATGTCTGCGTAGCCCAGATGAGCGTGAACACACAGCACTGGAGCATTGTTCAGCACCTCCGTACGGTAGTTCACATTCGCACCGCCCAGGATCAGCAACCGGGACACCTGAACACAATTGCACACGTTATGTTAATTTACACTTTTACGATTTAAAGGGACAGTAAAAATGAAGATATTTTGAATAATGCTGGTTTCTGCTACTAACGGATCATTTTTACAAGAATGTTTATGAGACTTTAATGGCCATGAGCATCTTAAGCCCTTTTAAGTATTAAATTAAGTATTATTAATAGATTAATAATAGATTTTATTAATGATAATAATAATAATAATATTAAACCTTGTGCATTGTTCAAATTGACTTCCCCCATTGATTTCCCTTATAACGACATGTTTTTATTGCAAAGCCTTGACAGCATATAATCATGCATTCTTGATTTTTGCTGGTTTTCCCTGTTGGGAAGAGGTAAAGTTTTAAATTTTTTACTGTTGATTATTAGTTGGCAGCACTAACCCTTTAGACAGGCCTGTGCAAAAAAGTTTCTGGCTTTCATATGGAGTTCTATGGAGTAAAACAGCAGATTATGGTGTTTGTGTGCATAAATACACTTACTATGTTTACTATGTTCTGAGAGCTTTTACGGATGATTTTGAAATGACAAATTGTACCTCCTCCCAACAGGGAATACCACCAACAATCAAGAATGCATTATTATATGGTGTAATTGCTTTGCATTTGAAAAAATGTCATTATAATGGAAGTCAATGGGGAAAAAACAGCCACCAACATAATGAAAGGGTAGTAATTTTGCCCAAAAATACAAAGCATTTTCCAAAAATGTATCAAAATAAGATTTGTTACCAAAAATCATTCCATTTGCTGAAACACAGAGAAAGTTTTGGCCAAATTAAGACTCAAAAATCACCCCAGAATGGATGAAAACACCCTTAACAGCACACAAGGGTTAATAAAGTTTATAATATTAAATTATTTTAAAAATCTATGTACATTTATTAAGCTATACTTAGTATTACATCATCTTTGCATCAAATTACAAAAAATAATAATAATGTAATAGTCACCTAAGTAGTAAACTAAGAATGAAATTCGGATATAAGGCATTTAAGTGTTGCGGTACCTTTATGTTGGGTGTGTAAAGGTTTCTGAGTGATGACAGAGCTGTAGATAAACTCTCTGTACTGTACGACACCCACAGCCCTTGCAAAATAGATGAAGAAACCCCGACCTTCTTACTCAGGCCCTGCAGTATAAGATGACAACAATACAAAAAGGCTTAATGCAAGAAAGCACTACCTGCAAAATAAGGCATTATGGAAATTTATTATGAAATGTGTGTGTATATATATATATATATATATATATATACACACACACACACACACACACACACACACACACACACACACACACACACACACACACACACACACACATATATATATATATATACTTGCATAACACCCTTACCTTAAAAATGTGTGCTTTCAGTATATGATGACCCAGCTCAATGGTCTGCTGCCTATTTAGTTTGTTTTCTTGTCTGGAGAACCAGAAAGCCAGAAGAGTGTGGCCATTCCTTCAAAAAAGAAAAAAAAATCCAACTGAAACAGAATACCGTATAGAGAGGAGTTTTATTTTTTTGCTCCTCTACTCATCTTCACTCGCAGCAAACTAACAGTTGGAGGAGCATGGCATCAGATTTCACCCAATCCATCAAACTGACATCATCAAGGGAAAGGAATACCATTCCAGAGCGGAAACAATTGGTCAGATTGAGTCAAGATTACTAAAAAAAAATTTTTTTAACAGTGGAGTGGATTAATACGCACAAATTAATTGTTCACCTTAAAGGGATAGTTCTCCCAAAAATGAAAATTTACGCACAATTTACTCACCCTCAAGCGGTTACAAACCTTTGTGAATTTAAAAATAAACACTGAATTTGATTACATGCAGATTTAACTTTTTTTTTTAAACATATCTGTACGCTTTAGGGACCAGCCTAGACTGATCACACCGATGTTATTTTACGCTTCAGGAACTAGCCTAGACTGATCACACTGATGTTATTGTACGCTTCAGGAACCAGCCTAGACTGATCACACCAATGTTACTGTATGCCTTAGGAACCAGCTGATCACAGCGATGTTATTGTACTCTTCACGAACCAGCCTAGACTAATCACACCGGTGTAATTGTATGTTTCAGGGACCAGCCTAGACTGATCAAATCAAAGTTATTGTATGCTTCAGGGACCAGCCCAGGCTGATCACACCGGTGTAATTGTATGCTTCAGGGACCAGACTAGGATGATCACACCAGTGAGACAGTATGTGTGAAAGGGTTAAACTTAAAATTTGCCATTTCAACAAAACAGTGTCAAACCTGGGATCGCAGAGGAACTTGGTCTTCTCTCCTTCTTCTCTCCATATGAGCCACTCTCTAAAAGACGGATGAACAAACATGCGCGTGCCATCCCGCCTCTTCACCAGGAACACCGACAGGTTCTCCATCCTTTGCTGGAAGTCGTCCCAGTCCAGAGTCCCCTTGATGGAGCCGCCGTTGATGGCCTGGTAGATCTGTTCATCGTTGAGCGGGTGCAGTGAAGCCAGGCCCACATTTAGCAGCGGCAGAGCCCTCTCAAAAGACGACTGCGTGGGGAAACGCATGTTACACTGCAGCAGGTAGACCTCCGCCAGACTGACCGGGACCACCTTGTAGTTGGAGCTCTTGAGCACCAGGTATCCACGCTCGATCAGGTCGAAGGTGAGCTTCAGGTAGAGGAAGGAGCCCTGGCTGAGGGCCTTGAGGTGAGCGCTGAGCTTGCCGAAGCTGCTGTTATCCATCTTGCCGTTCAGTGAGATGTTGTTCTGGATTTCAGCGCTGCTGTGGATGCGGTGGAGGATGTAGCCCTGCAGGTCATGATCAATGGCGTCGTTTTCTTCCAGAGCGTCCAGAGATATTTGGTGGAATGGCAGAGGTTTGGTGATTTCCTGGACAGAAGAGGTGAGAGATGAGGTGAGATTTTTGTTTAATAATATTTTTTTCTATATTTTTTTCAATTTTGAGAGGGTTTGTGGTAATAATTAATATTTATGCAGTAATTAACATTCATTTTTGGTTTGAAATCACCGAAAACAACCAGAGGGTTAAAGGAACACTGCACATTTTTTGGAAATAGGCTCATTGGGTTTTGTGGGAGCACATTTAGCCGCCCCTACTGTAAATATATAATACAAATGCTAGTGTTGGGGTTGAGTCTACCTTTGTCGAGTCCAAGTCAAGACCAAGTCCTTAACCAGTCGAGTCCAAGTCCGAGTCCGAGTTCAAAAGGGGTTGAGTCGGACTCAAGTCCGAGTCCTTAACATCCGAGTCGAGTCCGGCCGAGTCCAGAAAGTCATAAAATTTATTCATTAATTTTCCTTCGGCTTAGTCCCTTATTTATCAGGGGTCGCCAAAGCGGAATGAACCGGCAACTAGTCCAGCATATGTTTTACGCAGCGGATGCCCTTCCAGCCGCAACAAATACACTCTGATTCACACACACTCAAACACTATGGCCAATTTTGTTTACCCGATTCACCTATAGCTCATGTGTTTGGACCGTGGGGTGCTAAGCACTAAGCCATCGTGCCACCTAAGTCATAAAATTGAAAATAATATATAATAATAATAATAATAATAAATAAAATAAAATAAAAATTTCTATGAATTTTTTTTTAAACTGTTAAATTAATACTTTAAACTATTGATCCATTTTTTACGAAATGCCCTTAAAACGACCGGAAACAAGCAGAGGGTTAAAGGTACACTGCACTTTTTTGGAAATAGACTCATTTTACAACTCCCCTAGAGTTAAACTGTTTAGTTTTACCATTTTTGTATCCATTCAGCCATTCTTCGGGTTTTACGGGAGCCCATTTAGCTTAGCTTAGCATAGATCATGGAATCCGATTAGACCATTAGCATCTCAAAAATGACCAAATAGTTTTTTTTACTATTTAAAGCTTGACTCTTCTGTAGTTACATCTTGTAGTAGTAAGACCAATGGAAAATGAAAAGTTGCTATTTTTAAGGCAACTTACTGTAGCTATTAACTGAACACTTATTCTGGCGTAATAATCAAAGAACTCTGCTGCCGTACCATGGCTGCAGCAGGCACAATAATATTACACAAGGCCTGAAAATAGTCCCCGGCACCAAGCCCTACACTTGCACTACCAGTTAGAATCTGTGTAATATCACTGTGCCTTCTGCAACCATAGTATGACAGCAAAGTTTCTTGATTATTATGCCAAAATGAGAGTATAGTTCCTAGCCATTTCAGCCTAAAAACCTACAGAAGAGTCAAGCTTTAAATATTTTGATAATAATAATCAAAACTCTTTGGTCATCTTTGAGCAAGATGCTAATGGTCTAATCTGATTAAATGACCTATGCTAAGCTAAGCTAAAATTGCCCCCGTCAGACCTGGAGATTGGCTGAATGGATTAAAAAAAATGATAAAACTAAATGTTTCACTCTAGGGGAGTCGTTTGAATAATTGATCAAAGGTGACAGTAAATATGTTTATATGTCATAAAGTTCTTTTGATCTTTGAAAGAAAGAAAACAGAAAATTAAATAGTACAAATTTAAATGTTTAATTTTAAATATTGTATTCGCAGCCCACAGCACATATTAAACTGTATGCTATGTGCACTATATTATATTATGTATATAAAAATGTGCAGCGATTCTAGAAGTCAAACGGAAGGCTGGAAATATGCACTGATCCTTCTGTTCACCTATAGTGCATGTGTTTGTACTGTGGGGGAAACCGGAGCACCCGGAGGAAACCCACGCCAACACGAAGAGAACATGCAAACTCCACACAGAAATGTCACCTGATCCAGCCAGGACTCGAACCACCGAACTTCTTATTGTGATGCGACAGTGCTAACCACTAAGCCACCTTGTCGCCCCTACTGTATATATATATAATACAAATGATATGTGTTTGTGTGTTTACCTGCAGGGATGTTCTGACTGTCACCACCAGTTTGAGCCAGGCTGGAAACTTGTTGATGGTTTTACAGAGGAAAGACACAATGGTGTCGCCATAGTCTGGTTTGTGGAACTCGGCCTCATTCAGACCGTCAATGAGAATGATGAGATCTTCTTCTGGAGTGATCTTCCTCTCTGAAGATAAAACAACAACAACACACAATCCTTTAATGATACACTGAAGGCCTGTTCACATCAATGACAACTACTAAGATATAGTTATAAAAGCAGTTCTAAAATGAAGAATAGCAGAGGCCAGAGTCAGGGGCGCCGCTGGGAGAGGGGGGGTGGGGTGCGGGGGTTTAGGATGATTGTAAGGGCCCACGCCATTTTGGGGACCCCAGAGTTACTATTAGGGGCCCCCCAATCAAGCCCGACCCATTATTATCATTATTATGTTACTTTATCATCTTAAATGTGCAGTAACGATTGTGATGTTGGACTGCAAAACCGGTCTCATGATGCAATGTGTATTTTTCTGGGAATAGCCAAAAATACACAGTATGAGTCAGATTTATTGATTTTTGTTTTATGGCAAAAATCTGAGAATATATTTAGTAAAGATCATGTTCCATGAAGATATTTATTCATTCATTCATTCATTTTCTTTTCGGCTTAGTCCCTTTATTAATCTGGGGTCGCCACAGCGGAATGAACTGCCAACTTATCCAGCATATGTTTTACGCAGCGGATACCCTTCCAGCTGCAACCCATCACTGGGAAACATCCATACACACTGATTCACACACATACACTACGGACAATTTAGCCTACCCAATTCACCTATAGCGCATGTGTTTGGACATGTAGGGGAAACCGGAGCACCCGGAGGAAACCCACGCCAACACGGGGAGAACATGCAAACTCCACACAGAAATGCCAACTGACCCAGCCGAGGTTCGAACCAGCGACCTTCTTGCTGTGAGGCGATTGTGCTACCCACTGCGCCGCTCATGAAGATATTTAGTAAATTTAAATACCTATATATATATATATATATATATATATATATATATATAGTGTGTGTGTGTGTGTCTGTGTTTTCTTTGCACCAGACTCCAAGACTCTGTAAACCGAGAGTGCATGCAATGCCTTTAATGGCCACACCTAACCCCACCTCTAACCCCACGCTCACAGTGACATCACTAGCTCCATTGATTGCATTGTGTCTCTGCTTATATGCAGTCTCAGCTTACATATCCAAGTCTGCATCCCGACACTATTGGTGTGATTACATAGACGTACCTTTATAAAGTGCGTGCAGGGGTTCCAGCACTCCTCTCCTGAAGGCTGTTGGTGGGTCTTGTACGCAGGAGCGCAGACTGAGCATGCTCTGAATGTGCGGCTCCTTCAGCAGCAGCTCTCTGTACGCGGTGAGCTGCGGTGAACGACACAGCAGCGCCGCCACATTGTGAACAAACTCCGGCACCAGGCATGTGTAGGCATTATCAGACTGACAGTAGTGATACGCCACCACCTGCAGGGGGCGGAAGAAAAAACAGAAGAGCACAGAGAGTATTTGAATCAAATGGGGTTTTTAAACATCTTAAAGGGATAGTGGTAACACTTTACTTGAAGGGGGTGCTCATAAGAGCTTTACAATCATGATATGAATGTGAATGAGATGTTATGCATGCTTATGACAACTGCTATTAAGTGTAATTTGCTCAGTTGTGTCAATTTAAATGCAAAGATGACATAACTTGACATAAACAAATACATCACAACCCGTTTTTGTCTTTGCCATGAAGATTTGACGTTACCAAGACAACATAACTTGTCATAAATCAAATATAATAAAATATAAATGTGTATCATAAACCTTTATGAAATTCTTTCTTCTGTTGAACACAAAAGAAGATATTTTGAAGAAAGCTGAAAACCGGTAACCATTGACTTCCATTGTATTTTTTTCCTACTATGGAAGTTAATGGTTACCGGTTTTCAGCTTTCTTCAAAATATCTTATTTTGTGTTCAGCAGAAGACAGAAACTCAAAAAGGTTTGGAACCACTTGAGGGTGAGTAAATAGTGAGTAAATTTTCATTTTTGGGGTGAACTATCCCTTTAAGTGTGCATTTTGAAATTCAAGTCAAGTCAAGTCGAGCTTTATTGTCATTCCGCTACATGTGTGGACATACAGAGGAACGAAATGTCGTGTCTCACAGGACAACGGTGCTACAGATTAATCATAAATACAAACACAACACTGGACATAAGAGCTATTTTAAAGAAACCTATGCATAACTAACATATACTATAAAACAAAATACTTAAACTATACATATAAGACAGGCTATACAAGTACTTTTACATGTATTTTGTATTTTTATGTAAATATTCACTGAATTCACTGCAATAAATGACACATGGTCCATATTTACATTAAAATACAAAATTATTCCTGTTACATTTTTTGTATAGATGTAGAAAATCGTGGTCATATTCAGTTTTGTATTGAGTTTTAAACTAAAGGCACGACTCTGCAGGCAAAAACACTTTTTATGCAGGTGTCAGTATTGAGATTTTGACCTTTTTGGCTTTTAAAGTGTTGTTTGCGTCTACTGGAAAGAAAGAATCAGATTAAATGTTACTTTTATAGCACTTCATAAATTAGTGTCTGTTGTTTCCAATGACAATTCATTTAAAAGAAATCTCACAATAATATTTTCTCCTACATTGAGCCGGAAATCTCCACTTCAGCAGCTCTGACATGCACCAGTTTCATTTATATTTATATACTGAAGGGATTTACTGAGTGATATGTTCGTAAATATAAATGAAAAACAGTGGCTCAGTGGTTAGTACTGTCGCCTCACAACAAGAAGGTTACTGGTTCGAGTTCCCGCTGGGCCAGTTGGCATTTCAGTGTGGAGTTTGTATGTTCTCCCCGTGTTGGCGTGGGTTTCCTCCGGGTGCTCTGGTTTCCCCCACAGTCCAAACACATGCGCTATAGGTGAACTGAATAAACTACATTGGCCGTATTGTATGAGTGTGTATGGGTGTTTCCCAGTACTGGGTTGCGGCTGGAAGGGCATCCGCTGTGTAAAACATATGCCGGAATAGTTGGCGGTTCATTTCACTGAGGTGACCCTTGATAAATAAGGGACTAAGCTGAAGGAAAATGAATGGAGTGTAAAACCCTTGAATGTAATATGTAAAAAAAACACACATTTGTGCTGGAAATGCAAACGATTTAGTTTATTCAATTGCTCACAGAACACAGAAATGCCAACTGACCCAACCGGGACTCGAACCAGCGACCTTCTTGCTAACCAATGAGCCACTGTGCCGCCCTTACAAAGAAACTCATTCATTCATTTTCTTTTCGGCTTAGTCCCTTTATTAATCTGGGGTCGCCACAGCGGAATGAACCGCCAACTTATCCAGCATATGTTTTACGCAGCGGATGCCCTTCCAGCCGCAACCCATCACTGGGAAACATTCATACACACTCATACACTACAGACAATTTAGCTTACCCAATTCACCTATAGCACATGTGTTTGGACTGTGGGGGAAACCGGAGCACCCGGAGGAAACCCACGCGAACACGGGGAGAATATGCAAACTCCACACAGAAACGCAAACTGACCCAGCCGAGGCTCGAACCAGCGACTTTCTTGCTGTGAGGCGATCGTGCTACCCACTGCGCCACCGTGCCGCCCTTACAAAGAAACTGTAAATGTAAAATGTTTAAATGCTGATGCATAAGAAAGAATAATGAAGGAGAGCACTGTGCTGCAGCGGATGGTAAAGCAACTTTATGTGTCCCGTGAGAGGTTTGAGTGGCACACACTGCTGAATCACACACAATCTTCAGGACAAGCCTTTTATGGGGAGTTTCTGTGGGATGGCCATCTTTGAGACAAGCACACGTAACTGTTTCCATTAAAGCAGTAATTATTTTAATTAGGTGCTTTAATACTTGATTTGAAAAGTCCGAAGAAGTCTGAGCTAATAAGAAATCTGCCACGAGGATTATGCAGCATTTTCACAGCTTTATAAAATATTTCAATCAAAATCGAAAGAAAAAAAAGATTATAATGCATTTTTTTTTTCTAAAGAAACATCGTGTTTTTTTTATGGACAGCAATAATCAGATTTTTAAAGTGTGTTTATATAATATGACCATAATCAAAGTAGATTAGATGTGATGCTGATACAATTTAGGTTTAATTTCAGAAACTTGCACTTGTCCACAATTAATCTTTTATGATTATCATCAGTGGTCACACTAGTGTTTAAGCAGTTCCTCTCCTTGCTTTAGTCTGCATTGAATATTGGCTCCAAGTTTTGTCACACTCTAGGGATTGGGTTTTGAATAAGTATTAAATCACAAATAAGCCTAACACTAAATAATGCATTGGTAATATTTCCTTCATCGCAAATCCCACAGCTTTTAATATTCTATGAGTTCAGCCAAGAGGCAATAACGTGACATTTAGATCCTTCATTTCAAACTTCCTCTATGTAAAATTATATATACAGTGGTGTGAAAAAGTGTTTGCCCCCTTACTGTTTTCTGTTTTTTGTTCCATGTTTGTCACATTTTAATGTTTCAGATCATCAAATAAATTTCAATATTAAAGATAACACAACACATCATGCAGTTTTGGAATGAGAGGAATAAAAAAATACTAAACTACATAGCCCTTGTGTGAAAAAGTGTTTGCCCCCTAAATCTAATAACTGGTTGGGCCGCCCTTAACTGCAATCCAGTGTTTTCCATAACTTACTATGAGCCTCTTACTGTGCTGTGGAGGAATTTCGACCCACTAATCTTGCAGAATTGCCATTCATGAGATCATGCCACAGCATCTCAATTGGATTCAGTTCAGGACTTTGACTAGACCACTCCAAAGTCTTCAGCTTGCTTTTCTTCAGCCATTCATAGGTGGATTTGCTGGTGTGCTTTAAATCATTGTCCATAGTTTGCTTCAGTCACTAGGGTCACTAACAGACAGTCTTCAAGCTCAAAACAGCCCCAGATCATCACACTTCCACTACTACATTTTACTGTAGGTATGATGTTTTTTTTTCTGAAATATGGTGTTACTTTTACACCACACATAATGGGATATATACAGTTGAAGTCAGCTCTCTTGTGAAATATTCTTTATTATATTATATTATATTATATTACTGATTTCTAAGACTATAAGAAATCAGTTATTAAAACTATTATGTATAGGAATATGTAGAAAAAATACTTCTTTCCGTTAAACTGAAATTGGGGAAAAAATATAAAGGGGGCTAATAATTCTGACTTCAACTATATTTATATGGAATGCTGTAAGGGCCATATAGAAATCCAGCATTACAGTAATTATCTGCGTTTTTCTGTAAGTTCAGCTGAATTGTGAGCCACTCTGGGCCTGCTCCTCTGTCTGCCTCACACTCATTTCAGAAGTGTTGAATAATGAACCCAGGAGGACAGATGAAGGTGAAATCCAGCTGTGAAGGTGTCACTACATTGTGCAGATTTGCTTTGAACACTGGAGCTGTATTCTCAGGGAGAATACAATGCCCTGATGATTTGGACTCTTTCTACTGATGTGTCCAATTTCAGCTGCAATAAACAGGGCTGGAAAATACATGCTAGAAAGAGACTGAAATCTTTAATGGAGTCATAAGAGATGTCAGAAACTTCTGGCATACTGGCAGCTTAATGACAACCTCTGTCCACTGGAGTAAATATTGATATACTGTAGTATTACAATATTTTCTGCAGCAATATTATATTGATGCATGGATGCCCATATTGAAATATAGGCACTATACTATACTATACCAAACTATTTTGTTTACTATGATTATACCACATTAGATGGTTTTGTTTAGTTTTTTTTATAGTGAGCTGGTACACCAGAATGCAGTAAGTTATTAAAGTAAAGATGAAAAGGTGCATACAACATTTATGACAGGTTTTCGTTAAAGTGCTGGTCAGTTTATCTGCTTCACAATCCCATTTATTTACACAAAATACATTTGAAGTGAGAAACACAAACTGAGAAATGTTTCTGGTTAGTTAAAACAAAAGTTGCCAAAGTTTTCCTGTGGGGACATAATTTAAAAAAGGAATAAATTGCAATATTTTGCAGAATATCACTGTACAATTCCTCCACAGTGCTATAAGAGACTCATTGTAAGTTATGGAAAACGCTTGATTGCAATTGTTGCTGGTAAGGGCGACACAACCAGTTATTAGAATTAGGGGGCAAACACTTTTTCACACAGGGCTATGTAGTTTTGTATTTTGTTTTGCCTAAATGAAAACTAAATGAAGATTTTGGAGTGGCCTAGTCAAAGTCCTGAACTGAGTTCAATTGAGATGCAGTGGCATGACCTTAAAAAGGCGGTTCGTGCTTGAAAATTCTCCAACGTGGCTCAATTACAACAATTCTGCAAAGATGAGTGGGAAAAAATCCTTCCACAGTGCTGTAAGAGACTCATTGTAAGTTATGGAAAACGCTTGATTGCAGTTGTTGCTGCTAAGAGTGGTCTAACCAGTTATTAGAATTAGGGGGCAAACACTTTTTCACACAGAGCTATGTAGTTTAATATGTTGTTATCTCTTAATAATAAAAACCCTCATTTCAAAACTGCATGATATGTTTACTTGTGTTATCTTTGACTAATATTGAAATTAGTTTGATGATCTAAAACACTAAAGTGTGACGAACATGTAAAAAAAAAAGAGAAGAAATCAGTAAGGGGGCAAACAGTTTTTCATGCTTTCACACTTTGTATATGTAGTACATAGCAGTGTGTGTGTGTGTGTGTATACATATAGCCTAATTATCATTAACTATAATTAATGTATAATTTATTTAGGTTAATATACAAATTCAATGCAATTTATCAAATTTATCAGTTTTCAATTTATCATCTCTTAACAGCCTCTGTAAAATATTCAGCATTATTATGTCAATAATTGATTATTCAAATCTGTGATCAATGCATTGATGCATTCTTTTCTTTTCTTTAAACTTCTTTTATGTTTTGTGTTTTATTTGTTTTGTTTTTTATTTGTTTTTTTTTATCTTTTTTGTTTTTATTTGTTTTTTTAAATCTTTTTTGTTTTTTATTTGTTTTTATTTGTTTAGTTTTTTATGTTTTGTTTTTTATTTTGTTTTGTTCTATTTGTTGTGTTTATTTTATTTGATTTTATTTGTTGTTGTTGTCTTGTTTTGGTGATTAAAGTGTGACAAACATGCAAAAAATACAAAATCAGTAAGGAGGCAATGTTCACACTTTCTCACTTTGTATATATAGTATATAGTAGTGTGTGTATATTCATTCATTCATTTTCCTTTGACTTAGTCTCTATTTCAGGGGTCCTCTGGACTCAAACCAGTGACCTTATTGCTGTGAGATGACAGTGCTAACCACTGAGCCACCGTGTCACCCCCAATGTGTCTGTGTGTGTATATAAATATATAGAGCTTTTTGTTGTAGTTTTATTCTT
>CAIGQV010019950.1:6119276-6137400 GCA_903798115.1 Danio jaintianensis | reverse complement strand
ACACACACACACACACACACACACACACACACACACACACACACACAATAGGCATAATAGGTCCCTTTTAAATAAATGAAATATGTTTATATATTCAAACACAGTATTGACTCTTTGTTTTAAACAGTCAACACTATAATGCAGTCACAAATTATGCTAACAATCAAATGGTCTCTAGAGACTCTGTAGTTCTATTAATTTTCAGTGTGGCTTGGAACCAGCAGAGGAACATTGGATTGTAATACGATATATATATATAGAGATGCATCTACCTGATTTCATTTTACATCCCTTATTTAATTATGCAAACTGATTATGGGCCAAAAATCAATACTTAATATGACAGACTGTGCTGTAAGATTATTAGACACACTGGACTGGTTTTATTTACACATACTTTAAGATCAGAACATTCATTCATTCATTCATTCATTCATTTTTTTTCGGCTTAGTCTCTATTTCAGAGGTCGCCACAGCAGAATGAACCGCCAACTATTCCAGCATATGTTTTACGCAGCGGATGCCCTTCCAGTCGCAAGCCAGTACTGGGAAACACCCATACACTCTCACATTCACACACACACACGCACACGCACACACACACACACACACACACACGCACACACACACACACGCACACACTCATACACTACGGCCAATTTAGTTTATTCAATTCACCTTTAAAATGGTTTGGACATGCGCATGTGTTTGGACTGTGGGGGAAACCGGAGCACCCGGAGGAAACCCACGCCAACACGGGGAGAACATGCAAACTCCACACAGAAATGCCAACTGACCCAGCCGGGACTCGAACCAGCGACCTTCTTGCTGTGAGGCGACAGTGCTAACCACTGAGGTAGATCTGAAAGATTTTACATTTTCTTCAATGACTGTTTACAGCATGACTCGACCAATCAGCATTCAGGAAAGGAACGGTCCATTTTAAAATCATAGTAGCACTACAAACTAAACTAAACACTACAAAGTCACTAAATATAAATATAGGACAAGCTACATTTGACTAAATATAGATATATCACTAAATATGAATGTAACACTGTCAATAAATACAGCTCCGGGAAAAAAATTAAGAGATCACTTCAAAGTTATCATACCATTGATAAGCATGTGTCTTGAATATTGTGTTTATTTTATTTAATAATATTATGTCTGTTTTATGAACTACTGATAATGTGTCTTCAAAATTTCACACGCAAATATTTTTACTTCAAGAACTTATAAACATAAAATGACAATAAGTCAATATAAAATATTCTATGTTCATTCATTTATTCATTCATTTTCCTTTGGCTTAGTCCCTTATTCATCAGGGGTCGCCACAGCGGAATGAACCGCCAATATTTGTATTTATTACACATGTTTAAGACAACATATAAAGTGTGTCAAATGTAAATAAATAAATAAATAAGTTTATTTATTTAATTAGTAACACTAAGATATATTGATACTAAATATGATTACATAATTTGATATGTACCATATTTATAATAAATAAATAATAAACGTGGGCGTCATGGTGGCGCAGTGGGTTGCACAATCGCCTCACAGCAAGAAGGTCGCTGGTTCGAGCCTCGGCTGAGTCAGTTGGCATTTCTCCGTGGAGTTTGCATGTTTTCCCCGTGTTCACGTGGGTTTGGGTAAGCTAAATTGTCCGTAGTTTATGTGTGTGAATGAGTGTGTATGGGTGTTTCCCAGTGATGGGTTGCAGCTGGAAGGGCATCCGCTGCGTAAAACATATGCTGGATAAATTGGCGGTTCATTCCGCTGTGGCGACCCCAGATTAATAAAGGGACTAAGAAAATGAATAATAAATGCATAATTTCTGACTGCATTACTATTTTCATTTTATAATATTAATAATTATATAACAATTAACAATTAAATTTATATTACTTTACTAGTTTTAATATTTAATAATATAAATATTTTATTTTTTTAATATTCAAATTTTAATAATAGTCTTTGTAAATATTATGCAATGCATTGTGAATTTACACAAACAATCATAAATTGTATTCTTTACAAAATAACATCAGCAAAAAATATTAAATATGTTGCTTATTCGGGGCGACACGGTGGCGCAGTGAGTAGCACGATCGCCTCACAGCAAGAAGGTCGCTGGTTCGAGCCTCGGCTGGGTCAGTTGGCATTTCTGTGTGGAGTTTGCATGTTCTCCCCGTGTTGGCGTGGGTTTCCTCCACAAGTCCAAAGACATGCACTACAGGTGAACTGGGTAAGCTAAATTGTCCTAAGTGTATGTGTGTGAATGAGAGTGTATGGGTGTTTCCCAGTGATAGGTTGCAGCTGGAAGGGCATCCGCTGCGTAAAACATATGCTGGAATAGTTGGTGGTTCATTTCGCTGTGGCGATCCCTAATGAATAAAGGGACTAAGCCGAAGGAAAATGAATGAATGAATGAATGCTGCTTATTCAAGTGAATTAAGGTACAGTATGAACTAAAGTTAACAAATTAGACCTCACTAATCACATCACATCTCTTGAGACATTTTTAGCTCTATCCATTGTTAAATGAACTTATCCTGAATCTCTGACCCAACTAATTACAAGCAGGATCAACAAAAAAAGCACATATCGGGGATATGAGAAAACATCATAATATTTGTTTTTCTGTTGTGTTCGTGTCAGACGCGGTGGGACCGGAGTAAAACTCGAAGCGCATTCCTGGAGAGCTTCAGATGACGGAGGAACGGCTGAACATGAAACCAGCTCACGGTGAAATGTGAAGCATTTACACTGAAGCGCACTGACAGACGCCTGAACAACAGATCCGCAGATCATGTGACCCGCTGCGAACAAACAGCCCTTATGAGGAGCACAACAGCTGGACTGACTGAGATGAAGAAACACTCGGAAAACACTACTGAAGTGCACAAATACAAACCCTGTTACCCTGTAACCCCTGTTAAAACTGAATGTAAGATGGTAAGTTATGCATTGTTCAACATCATAGTTCAGCATTAATTACTGCATCATTAAAATCCTAATTTGTGTTTGTTAATAATAGTTGTGAGTTGACAAAAAACTATTTTAATTTAATTAACTAACATTAACAAAGGGTGGCTCAGTGGTTAGCACTGTCGCCTCACAGCAAGAAGGTCGCTGGTTCGAGCCTCGGCTGTGTCAGTTGGCATTTCTGTGTGGAGTTTGCATGTTCTTCCCGTGTTGGTGTGGGTTTCCTCCGGGTGCTCCAGTTTCCCCCACAGTCCAAACACATGCGCTATAGGTGAATTGAATAAACTAAGTAGACCGTAGTGAATGTGTCACGAAATGGTATTGGAGACGGGACAAAAGGTAGGATCCATGTGCATTTATTGGTGAGTCATCTTACAAAAACAGGACATCGTGCAAAACAAAATAACAAAATAACAAAGCTTGAACTAAGAACGAGAACTAGGACAAAACATGAGCAATAACAAACTATACAATACCAACAGAAACAGGACTACCAGGGCTAGGGAATCATGAAGACATATAACGACAGAGCAAAGACAAGACGGGTGCAGGGTATATTTATAGTCCAAACAATTCTGTAGTGAACGGGTTGCAGCTGCGGAAGTGATCAGTGTAAGTGGAGACCGGGTGTGTGTGACGGAATGCTGGGAAATGTAGTTCGTTATGATGTATAGTTCACCAGCGATCTCAAAAGTCCCTGATCGCTGGTGATCATGACAGAATGAGTGTGTGAATGTGCGAGTGTATGGATGTTTCCCAGTACTGGGTTGCGGCTGGAAGGGCATCCGCTGTGTAAAACATATGCCGGAATAGTTGGCGGTTTATTCCATTGTGGCGACCCCTGATAAATAAGGGACTAAGCCAAAGGAAAATGAATGAATAATATAATAATCATAAAGTCATAATATAATATTTTACTACTGACCATATTTAATCTGCAGCTGCATTAAAGCAATTATCACTGCAGTATATATATACTAACACAATACAACCTTACTATAAAGTGCTAAAACACTGTAAAAATACTAGATGAGGTGAATGATGAATGTTGCATGTGAGTTTCTGTGTCTGAATGCTATTTTTAAATGGTGTATGAATGATATCATGATACTGTACTTTTGATCTGGAATGCTTTCTTGCTCTCTTTATGTTCAACAGTCCAGAACGCAGATCAAACCCGATCAGTGACCCGATGGCCTGATCTGAGATCTATCTTTTCAGACAAACAAGATTTATTTACTTAAAAAAATAACGTCTATCTTTTCAAGTACCTCATTGGCAAACAGCATTATTATAGTTATATAACAGCATAGTTATATAAGTTAATATTTGCCAGTGGCTTGCCGGTGTTTTCAGTTCAATTATATTTGTGAATTACAGGAGCTTGATCTCTGCTCTGACAAATTCTGATGTTGAAAAGCTGAACAGAGTGACTTTTAATGACGTTTGTAATCATTTATTTGCTAATGAGATCAGGTCTTAATATCTCGCTATATCAATATCTCAATTTTATTTACATTTACATTTTTATTGGACAACAAGACTTATTTACCAATGAATACAAATCAATACATTCGCTTTTAATGTATAGAAAATATTTTGCACAAATATGTGTGGCATGAAGATACCAGATACAGTACAGTACATAACAATAATAATAATAATAATAATAATAATAATAAATCAATAATATACAACAATTAAAAAATAATTACTAAATATAATAATAATAATAACAATTATTATTACTATTATTGTTATTATTATTGTTGTTGTTATTATTATTATTATTAATAATATTATTATTATCTTGTTATGCAATTATATATTTATAGTTGTATTATACAAATAATACAATCATTAATTATTACTTTAACTTATGATGATGATGATGATGTCCGGTTTCCCCCACAAGTCCAAAAGACATGCGGTACAGGTGAATTGGGTAGGCTAAATTGTATGTAGTGTATGTGTGTGAATGAGTGTGTATGTTTCCCAGTGATGGGTTGCAGTTGGAAGGGCATCCGCTGCGTAAAACATATGCTGGATAAATTGGCGGTTCATTCCACTGTGGCGACCCCAGATTAATAAAGGGACTAAGCCGAAAAGAAAATGAATGAATGAATGATGATGATGATGATGATTATGATTATTATTATTATCTTGTTATGTATCAGGCAAGTATATATAATATTAATTTAATTAATAGGTGTAGAGAAAATAGCAGCACCACATTGTTTATTGGCTAATATTAAATATTTTATTGAAAAAAATCTATATATTTTATAGCACAATCGCCTCACAGCAAGAAGGTCGCTGGTTCGAGCCTCGGCTGGGTCAGTTGGCATTTCTTTGTGGAGTTTGCATGTTCTCCCCATGTTGGCGTGGGTTTCCTGCGGGTGCTCCGGTTTCCCCCACAGTCCAAACACATGCGGTATAGGTGAATTGGGTAAGCTAAATTGTCCGTAGTGTATGAGTGTGTGTGTGTGTGTGAATGTGAGTGTATGGGTGTTTCCCAGTGATGGGTTGCAACTGGAAGGGCATCCGCAGCGTAAAACATATGCTGGATAAGTTGGCGGTGTTGGCCGCTGTGGCGATCCCTGATAAATAAAGGGACTAAGCCGAAAAGAAAATGAATGAATGAATGATTATTTGCATACATTTCATTAATTTAACAGTACTGGTTATATATATATATATATATATATATTGTCCATTTTGATAACATTTGCCATTATTGAATTGTTGCTTTAATAATTTAATACCACACAACTAAACAATTTAGGCAATTTCAAAATAAGCTGAAAAGTTTATTGAAAGATTGAAAGATTTCAATGATTGCCTATACTGTAGATCTGTTTTGGCTTTCATTTCGAATATAATTAGTGAAACTAATATTTGACTATATTTTATCTGCAGCTGCATTAAAGCAATTATCACTGCAGTGTATATCATTTTTGCATGCAAACACAAATGTTCACCCCATCCTTTTTGTTGTTAGTGAAGCTTTTGACTTACAACTGAAAAAAAAAATATATAAAAAACTTGGATTCCTACAATAATCTTTGTTTCGATATTCAAGATGAAATGTCTTATTCTTTGATCATGTTAAACTCAGACGAGCCGGTGCACAAATTCACAAATATAAAGCTTTTCAAAGTGTGGATCACTGTCATGAGAAACAAATATGTGTGTTTTGAGTCTATCAGCTTAATGTAGGACAAATACACACACACACACTCCTAACAACAGCCATCCCAGACAGGCTTCAGTAGAGCGTGTCTAATACTTCATTCAGATAATACAGCGGTTTACACACATATGTGACACAACATCTGTGTGTGTCTGATAGCGTCGAACAACTGTGTGAACACGAGTGTGTTTGAGTTCATTCCAGGTCAGCGAAGATGAAGACGATGTGGTTTGTTCATCTGTGAACTTACTAATATGGATAAAATGTGTGTGTGTGTGTGTGTGTGTGTGTGTGTGTGTGTGTGTGTGTGTGTGTGTGTGTGTGTGTGTGTGTGTGTGTGTGGGTGTGTGTGTGTGTGTGTGTGTGTGTGTGTGTGTGTGTGTGTGTGTGTGTTTACTAGGGCTCCAGAGACATTTTTTTCAGCAGCTGGGGTGCCGGAAAAAACCCCGTAAAATAACAGACATTAAATTACAGAAATTTACCATAGAATAATGGACGTTAAATTACAGAAATTTCTTTAAATTTAAATTTCTGGTAAATTTCTGTAATTCAACGTCTGTTATTTTCTGGTAAAGTTCTGTAATTTAACGTCTGTTATTTTACGGTAAAGTTCTGTAATTTAACGTCTGTTATTTTACGGTAAAGTTCTGTAATTTAACGTCTGTTATTTTACGGTAAAGTTCTGTAATTTAACGTCTGTTATTTTACGGTAAAGTTCTGTAATTTAACGTCTGTTATATTACGGTAAAGTTCTGTAATTTAACGTCTGTTACCCAAGCTGCCGGAAAAAACCCTGTCAAATAACAGATTTTTTTTAGTGTATAAGAAGGTTACAAAACAACTGTGAGGGCAAATCTGTCAAAATGACGGACATCATTTAACGAAAATCTTCGGTTAACCTGACCTGACATCTCATATCTATGACAAAACATCTCGTCTTTTTAAATAGCTGCATCATGCATATTTACCACAAATGATAGCTGTGAAAAGATATGACAGGCCTATATATAGTGCAAGCACCAATTGAATAACTTGGCCTCTGTAAACTGTGGCCCCACATTGGCCCCTGCTTTTAAAAAATTCCTAGATCTGCCACTGGCATCAGTCCTGCTTTGTATCAAAGCTTCATACAGCTGCTGCTATAATAGTGTTGTGGGTATTTTCTTGGCATATTGTGGTTCCAATTAAGCATCAATTAATAAGCATGATGAGCATTTCTGCTGGTCATGTCCTTTCCTTTATGACCACAGTGAACCAAAAATACAGTTGAATGCAAAATGATTAGCCCTCCTGTCAAATTTAATTATGTATTTTATCTTCAAATATTTCACCAGAACCGTTTAACACAGCAAAGAAATTTAATATAATATTTACTAGTTTTAAATTTTTTAAAAAACATTTTAAGGTCAATATTATTAGCCCCCCTTAAGCAATATCTGTTTTCGACAGACTACAGAACAAACCACTGTTATACAATGACTTGCCTAATTAACCTAATTACGCCTTTAAATGTCACTTTAAGCTGAATACTAGTATCTTGAAAATTAACTAATTAAATATTATGTACTGTCATCATGGCAAAGATAAAAGAAATCAGTTATTAGAAATTAGTTATTAAATCTATTATGTTTAGAAATGTGTTGAAATTTCCATTAAACAGAAATTGGGGAAAAAATATATGCAGGAGGGCGAATAATTCTTACTTCAACTGTATACCAAGGTAAAGCCTCAAATAATCACAGCAAATATTTCAATCAATGATGTGTGGCAATATTTAGAGAAAGGTGCTAACAGTGTGTCTCATCCGTATGTGTGTCCTGGATTTCCCTAACACTGACAGACGACGCTTCGCTGATCCTCTGTGTTAATGAAGAAAAACACAGTTAATAATGTCAGACACACAAATCACAGCACTAATCTTTCCTCAACAGCCACTGAATGCCGTGAGTTTGTTGAGCTAATGGAAATGACATCTTGCCAGCGCATGTGTTGATTATGAACACAGCCGAGGACAGAAAGGATATTAAAAAGAAGCGTTGATGGTTTTAAAGCATGAGCATCAATTCTGCTACCTTCATAAAAACGTCATTAGCCCTTTAGGAACATAATATTTTCGGAAGTGCACACTATGTTGATATGCTAAATGTGCAGTTATAGTGGCTTGCTAATGTCATTCGCATAAAGGGGTGGGGGTGGCATGATGGCTCAGTGGTTAGCAGTTCTGTGTGGAGTTTGCATGTTCTCCCCGTGTTGGCGTGGGTTTCCTCCGGGTGCTCCGGTTTCCCCCACAGTCCAAACACATGCGCTATAGGTGAATTGAATAAACTAAATTGGCCGTAGTGTATGTGTGTGTGTGTGTATGAATGAATGAGTGTGTATGGGTGTTTCCCAGTACTGGGTTGCAGATGGAAGGGCATCCGCTGTGTAAAACAAATGCTGGATAAGTTAGCGATTCATTCCGCTGTGGCGACCCCTGATGAATAAAGGGACCAAGCCGAAGGAAAATGAATGAATGAATGAATATAAAGCAATTGGCAACACTTCCACAAAATAAAAATGTATTTTACGGTACACTCTTCATTCTGCGGTAACGAAATATATACCTGGTTTAAGATTTCTCTTCATTTTAAATATGCTCAGGATGTTTTTGATGAGAAGGAGTGCAGTTTTTACATGAATATATCAGGAGCATGAAACATAGATACAGTGTGAAAACCAAACCTGCATTTCACTGCCAAAAAGGGAGGGTGAGCAACATAACACGCACCTGTGGGCAGTCCAAACACACACACAATACACACACACATGGCTGCATCATGAATGTGCGGCCCAGATCGCCATGGTAACCGGATAAGAGGACTCCAGCAGGTCCTGCATATTCTCCAGATCAACAGTGAAACATCCTTTTACAGTACAGCAAAAACATCTGAACCACCGTCACACTGTGACAACCAATCAAATTCAGCTTCAGTGATGACGACTGCTGCTAAAATGATTGAGGTATGCAAAATATTTATTTTCAGTAGTCAATGAAAAGCATAAAAACAACAATTTCTGTAACTGCATGGGCTTACAGTACACTCAAAAAATGACCTTTGCTGCTTGTTCAAACTACTCATTTAAAATGAGTTGAAACAACACAATCCTTAAGGTTTTTGGAGGGACAACTTAATTGTTTTATGTTCAATCCACATAAATTTGTATAAACGATTAAGTTACCTTAATCAGTTTGTGTTGTGGAATTGAGGAATTGTGAGGAACCCAGCATATTTTACAGTGTATAAAGTACGGGTCAGATTGACTACTGTTATATTGAGAAAAAAATGGTGTGCAATTTTAGCTTTTAGCAAGTCACGCAGGTCTATTAAACATGCAATATTGACAGATTAAAATAGTATTTAGTAATAGAAATAGTATTGTGGTATTTATTTGGTGTTTATTTATGGTGCCTTGAGAAAGCCAACACACTGTTATACTACTTAAACTTCTTCATCTTCTTAGACTATATTAAGAACGCATCTCCTCCTAGACCTTTCATACTACAACCACCAAACTAACTCCAAACTATACTGAATTATGTTGCTATATCTTTTCTTAGCAACTGTCTAGCAATCATTCAGAACACCCTTGAAACCGCCTAGCTACGCCTTAGTAACCCCTCAGAACACCCTAGCAACCACCTAGCAACCACTCAGAACACCCTAGCAATCGTCTAGCAATACCTTAGCAGCTGCCTAGCAACCACTCAGAACATCCTAGAAACCGCCTTAGTAACCACTCAAAACACCCTAGCAACAACCTAGCAACAGCTTAACAACCATGCAGAACACCCTAGCACCCTGCCGGCACGGTGGCTCAGTGGTTTGCACTGTGGCCTCACAGCAAGAAGGTCGCTGGTTCGAGTCCCGGCTGGACCAGTTGGCATTTCTGTGTGGAGTTTGCATGTTCTCCCGTGTTGGCGTGGGTTTCCTCCGGGTGCTCCAGTTTCCCCCACAGTCCAAACACATGCGCTATAGGTGAAATGAATAAAGTAAATTGGCCGTAGTGTATGAGTGTGTGTGAATGAGTGTGTATGGATGTTTCCCAGTACTGGGTTGCAGCTGGAAGGGCATCCGCTGTGTAAAACATGTGCTGGATAAGTTGGCGGTTCATTCCGCTGTGGCGACCCCTGATGAATAAAAGAACTAAGCCGAAGGAAAATTTATGAATGAATAAATGTCCCTGTAAATATCATTAGTGTGAAAAGGAACAGAAGTTGTTTGCATCATACTGCCCCCTAGTGTTCAATGTACATAGAAACTGCAGTCAAACGTGCAGTATGTTGAATTACGTTTCGGCAGTTTCACAAAAATGTAAGCAGAAGCACATATTTCCAATCAACCTGTGCTGCGTAATGCACTTGGGTTGCATGTTATGTTATGTTACAGAAAAAGAAAAATCAAATGAAAACTATTTTGTTCCGAACTTATAGCATTTACAAAGTGAAAAACACCGTTCCTAACAACTCACTATATATGGTTCAATATTTCAGTAATGTTCAATTAGCACTGATCCAGTAATCCCAGCAGGAGATGAAAAATTTATGAGAGTGAGGGGAAATCCTGAGAGGAGACCCTCCAACCCCAGCAGATGCACTTAAACACAGCGCTCATACAGACCAGTATCCTATTAATATCCTAATATCCAATGATTTACTTCACCATGGTGTGTCTGAATAAACCATTTAGCAGAAAGGTATTTCCTACTGTATATATACTCTTAGATATACTCTTACTTAAGATGTCGTTTTCCATACAGAGTTAGGTCGATCTGTGTTTTCTAACAGGGTTTCTGCAATTTTCACCAAGCCAGATTTAAGACTTTTTAAGACCATTATGAATGAAATTTCAGACTTATACAGGGCTAAACACTATTTACTTGCCCCATCAAAACAATTCACATGACTTATTTCTTAGTCACAGATTGTGTGAATAAGAAATAATGTGTCAAAACAAGCAAACCCTAGTTGTATACAGTGTTGGGCACGCTCCTTTAAAAGAGTAATTAGTTATAGTTACTTCTCACAAATAGTAACCCAGTTACATAATTATAAAAGTAACTAATTACCAGGGAAAGTAACTATTGTGTTACTTAAAAAAAATCTAATTTGTCAAATGACCATAAAATAAATATAAAACATTGTGCACTAATCTACACTGTTTAATGTTGTTGTGGGACAATGTGAGAGACAACAGCAGCATGTGCTCAACTATATATCTAGATATTACTGTGTTTAATTCTGTCTGAGTAATAAGT
The DNA here is from genome assembly GCA_903798115.1 of Danio jaintianensis. Lineage (NCBI taxonomy): Eukaryota > Metazoa > Chordata > Actinopteri > Cypriniformes > Danionidae > Danio > Danio jaintianensis. The sequence continues at coordinate 6,125,918 of CAIGQV010019950.1, read as the reverse complement.
GTTTGCGGTGGAGAAAAATTAAGTTTTATTTGCTTTGACGTCGTGGCTTCGTCTCCTCCTTTGGCAGCAGAGCTCACATTATCACCTGCCACTAATGCTGTGGCGGCATGTGATGACGTGAGGTGCTTCATTAGATTAGAATTACTTGTCACCGACACAGAGAGACTCTTTTTTCCTGAGAGACTCTTTTTACATAAACATTCTTGCCTTTCACCTCATTGAGGGAAAAGTAGTGCTTATATTTCCAGTTTGCAAACGCTACCTTTAAACTTGTTGGATTTGCCATCGTTCTGACTCCTGCTCATTGGTGTGTGCCACTGACTGTGCGTGTGCTTGTGTGTGAACACCCACCCTACTCTGCCTCTGATTGGCAAACAACGGAAATGTACTCTACAGTATCTAAGCCAATCATCACGTTTTCAGTTACACCACGTTCACAGACACACCAATCATCATCACTGGTTGGTTATGTGTTTTGCCCCAGCCCCAAACACACACACACACGCACACGCACACACACACACACACGCACACACACACACCCCCCAGAGAAAGAGAGGCCTATGGCTGAGAGAGAGGCTGCTCGCATGAAAACCGCTTCAGTGTTTGCAAAGTGCATTTTATTGTCAGTAATGGTAATGGCGTTGTAATGGGAGAAACAGTAACTCATTTGATTACTCGTTACTGAAAAAAGTTACGCCGTCATTCCCATCACTGGTTGTATGCATATACACATTTTTTCGATATAACTTTTCTTTAAGAAAAACATTAAGAACTTTTCTTTAACAAAAATTTAACATGCTTTAAAAACTAAATGTACAAGAGTCTGTCCAGGTCAGTATCCTCACCACATATGTTCAACAAATACATGGAGAACAAATGCTATTGTAAGGAAGATACTTAAACCATATTGGAATTTTGTTATAAGTTTTATTGAGATGGACTGTTGGTGATTGGATTTGTGTCGGCCTGACTGGGTAGCTTTACATGTACATAGAAAAATTAAGACCCGTTTAAAATGATTTAAGACCTACAAGTCAGTGATTTTAAGACCCCACGGGCACCCTGTCTAATTATGCTCCATATACGATTTGGAATGAGCTACAAGATATATTACATATGGAATCTCTACCATCTATCGCTATGATGAATAAATTAAAGTCTGTCTACTTAGAACAGTGTACATGTTTTAATAATTGATTATGGTTTATATTTTAAGTAACTTTTTGTGTGTGTTTGAGTGTTGTGATATATATTGGTTTGTAACTTTGTTAACCTACTGCTGCCTGTCTTGACCAGAACTCCCTGGTAGAAGAGAATGGGTATCTCAATGGGACCTTCCTGGTTAAATAAGTAAAAAAAAAAATAGTAATACAAAATAAACATTTCCAGAAATATTTAGCAGCTGACCTGCAATTTATTATTGAAATAGCTTTGAAAATGAATCACTACATTAAGGGTAAAATTATTGTTTCTGAAGTAACTAAACTTCATTGTTTGTGGAGCACAATGCACAGGCGCAGGTAATTCACATTCACAGCTTTCAAATCTATTCAATAATTTATTCAAAGCAATACTAATTGAGCAGCTCATTGTGTGCTTCTTTGCCTCCATGTTGTGCAATAAAACTGCTTAATAGGAAAAAAAAATAATGAAGAGATCACTTGAAATTTGCCAGTTTCTCTGGATTTATGATGCATTTGTGTAAAATGTATTTTTGAATTTATTCTGTAAACTACTGGTGACAGTTCTTCCAAAAATATTTATAAAAATGTTGTTATTTAGAGCATGTCCTTATTTCTTATTAAATAAAAAATGCACAAAGTTTTAAACAATTTTATGTTAGTATAAATCCATTGTTTTAACATCAGAAGGGTTAAGAAACCAATATTTGATGCAATATGTATGAAATCATTTGTCATTTTCTGACTGTCAATTTTGAAGAAAAAAAAATCTCTACATGACAGTATTCAATTGACTTGAATTTTGAAATATTGAAATTGGAATATATTGAAAGAAATGTCATCAGATCTTTACAGAATTAAACAAATGTTAACACTTTACTCAAATCTATGTTTTCTAAATATAGTCAATCCAAATATTTTTCAGTTCAATCCAGAAATAACATCCATTCAAAACCATAAAAAAACCTGCACAAAAAAAATGAATGAATAAATGAATGTATGAAGGAAGGAAGCAACCATCTAACGAAAGATCGAACAAATGAAGGAATGAATGAACAAACTTACACATTAACAAACAAAAAAGAAACAAATGAACGAATGAACAAACCAACAAACAAATGAACGAATGAACAAACAAACCAACGAACAAATGAACGAATGAACGAACAAACTAACAAAACAACAAACGAACAAGCAAATGAATGGACAAATGAACAAACAAACTAATGAACGAATAATCGAACAAACTAATGAACAAACAAGCGAACGGACGAACAAACTAAGGAACAAACGAAGGAACAAATGAACAAACAAACCAACAAACAAACAAATGAATGCACTAACAAACTTACTAACGAACTAACAAACGTACAAGCGAATGAATGAAAGAATGAACAAACTAATGAACAAATAATTGAACAAACTAATGAACAAATAAGCGAACGAACGTACAAACTAAGGATTAAATGAACAAACAAAAGAATAAACAAACAAACTAACTAATGAACTAAAGAACAAACAAATGAATGAACAAAGGAACGAACAAACTAATGAACCAACAAACGAACAAGCGAATGAATGGATGAACAAACAGACGAACAAACTGATGAACGAACAAATGAACGAACGGGCAAATGAACGAATGAACAAATAAACTAATGAACTAACAAGCGAATGAACAGATGAAGGAACAAATGAATGAATGAACAAACTAATGAACAAACAAGCGAACGAACGGACGAATTAACGAATGATTGAACAATCAATCAATCAATCAATCAAACAAACAAACAAACAAACAACCAAATAAACAAACAAATAAATAAATAAAAGGAAAAAGTAAAGAAATATCATTATCTCAACTTGTATCACCTTTTCAAAAACTGGTATCTTGGCTCCTGGATAATAATCCCATTATGGACACCTAAACACCTAAGCCATATGCGCAGGCTGAACATTTTATTTCAAAAGCATTAGCATTAATATGGAATTGGTTTGGACTAACAGCTCTGACTCTTCTGGGAAGCTTTCCACTAGATGCGGTAGCGTATAGCTGTGGGGATTTGTTCTCATTCAGACAGCAGAGCATCAGTGAGATCAGGCGTCCACGCTGGCTCTGGCTCACAATCACAGCTCCGATTCATCCCAAAGGTTAAACGGGGTGCAGGCCCACAGTCATTTTCAGTCAAACCCATCTGAGATGATGAATGACGCCACACATCCACAGCCCATTCCAATATAGTTGATATAAAAGCATATCTGTTGAATGTGCAGAGCTGAATTTTAAACCAATGAGATTTTAATGTGGACTGGGCTACAGAAACATGGTCCCTGAATATTTCATATGCATGTTTTGTTATGAATGTAAAATACAGTTGAAGTCAGAATTATTAGCCCCTCTGTATACCCCCCCCCCCCCAACACATTTGCAAACATAATAGTTTTAATAACTAATTTCTAATAACTGATTTCTTTTATCTTCGCAGTGCATAATATTTGACTAGATATTTTTCAAGATGCTAGTATTCAGCTTAAAGTGACATTTAAAGGCTTAACTAGGTTAATTAGGCAAGTTAGGGTAATTAGGCAAGTCGTTATATAACAGTGGTTTGTTCTGTTTAACAATATTGCTTAAGGGGGCTAATAATATTGACCTTAAAATGGTTTAAAAAAAATTAAACACTGCTTTAATGTCTAAAAAAATGTCTCTTTTTTATCTCTAGTCTAGAATAAATCAAACAAAAACAAAAAGATGTAAAGGCCATTCACGCCAAGCATAATAACTATAAATATTTTAATATATCTAAAAATATTTTTAACTATAAATATTTAAGTCCACACTGACGAATAATAAAAATCTGATTTTTTTTAGCTTATGCATTTCATTCGGCACTACCTCCTTGTAATCAGCAGATGCACATCCACTTGCACATCTGACCAGTGAATCCAGCTCGTGTAATCTATCTAATCAAATGTATTAATCTAATAAAACGAATTAAGCAATCACGGTGGAATAAAAACAACACAAACCATCTTCAAAGAAGGCAATATGCTGAAACTAGCACTGGATACCTGATGTACTTTTATTTTATTTCTTTAATTTGCATAACTTCAGTGTATTCCAATCTTTCCCATAGTATAACAACTGTTTTCTATAAAGGCTAGTCATTAACAGTGTTGGGGGTAATGCATTACAAGTAACGTGAGTTATGTAATAATATTCCTTTTCTAAGTAACGAGTAAAGTAACGCATTACTTAAAAAATTAAGTAATAATATTTGAGTTACTTTTTTTAAAAATGTAAACTTCACAGAAGGAACATTGTTCTCATTCTCATCTCATTCATTGTTCTCAGGGTAAATGAAGGTGTTGGTTATACAGTGTGTCGTTAAATGCAGAGCTCCTCTATTTAAAAATAAAAATAAAAATACCCTGCAAGTTCTGAAAGAGATCAAGCCTCAGGTAGGTATGAAAAAGTAATTCAAAAGTAACTCAAAAGTAACGTAACGCATTACTTTCCATAAAAAGTAACTAAGTAACACAACTAGTTACTTTTTTGGGGAGTAACTCAATATTGTAATGCAATACTTTCAAAGTAACTTTCCCCAACACTGCTCATTAATAGCCATTGAGAGTGTGCACCAGTTTGCGCATTTGCACCATACACTTTCTTTCAATCACTCCATATCTCTAGAATTTCTTTGGGCATTTCTGAGTGTGCCTCACACAGGTGAGTGGACTTGACAAACCACCTGTAGAAACACTCTTCTCTCTATATGCACTGGACACTTTACTTAAACTCCATCTTACAAGGACTCAAACAATGTTTACTTGTGAATGTATCACAAATTATGTTGCACTACTTGTTTTCTTCAACCTTAAATACCTCCTTTGCACATTATCTCACACAATATTGTTATGTCCTATGTAAAAGTATGTGTATTGTCTGTCTTAGGTTATGTGTATAGTTTAAATATGTATAGTATGTATATGTATGTATACCTACAACCCTCTAGCAACACTGCTTTATTCAACTAAAACCTTCCAGGTAAATCAGCTGTCTGTTTCTATGAGTACCATGGATGAAATAAGGAGACATACTGATTGTGAGAATTGGTAATGTGGTTAATCAGACATGCTGGTGTGCAGGTGCTCAGTGTAATGTTTAGTGAAGCGAGGGAAAAGTAAATAGCAGAGAGAGCGAGTGCCATTACAAATGCTCCAGAAGACATGGACGGATGTTGACATGGAAGCAATAAATGAGGAAGAATGAATGTCCCCCACTATTTTTGATATTCTTCATGCGCTCCATTTCGCAGCGCTGTCTGTGTTGGAAGGACGACAAAACATTTTAAAATACACACTTATAGGCTGATCTTCCTCAGTACTTCAGCACATCAGCGTCAGAAATGTACTGTAAATTCCAGCACGAAGGTTCGGTTTTAACAGGGAAAGAGTGTGAGGGAAAGTAACTAAACATTTGATATGTGACAAAAATGTATCGTAACAGAACTATAAATGCCAAATCAGATTTGTCTTTTCAAACTTGAGCATTTTAAAACAAAACAGGCTTTGGAATTTATGTGACAGATGTAATTTTCTTCATAATTAAATGTGATGAGACATTTTCAGCATATTAGGCTTATGATTAAGAGTGATTGTGCACACATTTTATATATTCTAGATAGAGATTCATATATATAACGTATAATTTACAACTTTCTAATCAGGAACTTGCAATTTAGAGAATTCTGCATGATTTGGAACTCTGTACAGACTCTATGCTGTCTATTAAGATTGTTTGCAAATCCGGAACTTATGATTTAGAACACTCTACATAATTCGGAACATTCTAGATAAAATACAATGTCTATATAGACTTTTTAAATGATTTGAATGCACTATGAAGTCTACGTAGAGCGTTCCAAATCACATACCATTCAAAACACACTATTGTACATGCTCTAAGGTATCTACGGAGAGTGTTCCAAATCACATACCATTGAAAACCCACTATTTTACTTCGTTTGGAACATTGTACATTCACTAAGGTGTCTACGTAGAGTGTTCCAAATCACAAACCATTTAAAACACACTATTTTGCTTTATTTGGAACATTGTACATGCACTAAGATGTCTATGTAGAGCGTTCCAAATCACATACCATTTAAAACACACTATTTTACTTTATTTGGAACATTGCACATGCACTAAGATGTCTACGTAGAGCGTTCCAAATCACATACCATTTAAAACACACTATTTTGCTTTATTTGGAACATTGCACATGCACTAAGATGTCTATGTAGAGCGTTCCAAATCACATACCATTTAAAACACACTATTTGAAACACTGTACATGCATTAAGGTGTCTATGTAGTGCATTTTAAATCACAAACCCTTTAAAACACACTATTTTACTTTATTTGGAACATTGCACATGCACTAAGATGTCTA
>CAIGQV010019950.1:6104330-6119266 GCA_903798115.1 Danio jaintianensis | reverse complement strand
CACTATTTTACTTTATTTGGAACATTGCACATGCACTAAGATGTCTAAATAGAGCGTTCCAAATCACATACCATTTAAAACACACTATTTTACTTCATTTGGAACATTGTACATTTACTAAGGTGTCTACGTAGAGTGTTCCAAATCACATATTATTTAAAACATACTACTGTACTTTATTTGTAACATTATTCATGTACTAGGGTGTCTACACACTTTTTTATTTGGAACGTTCTATATGCACTACAATGTTTATGTAGAGTGTTCCAAATAACAATCAATTTAAAACACACTACTTTAGAACATTCTACATGCCCTATTATGCCTATGCAACATTCCATAGCAGGTATCTATAATTTATAACACTCTACTTGAATTTAGTCATTTTAAATGCAATATGCTGCCTATGTAGACCATTAACTTAGAACAATCTACATGATTTGAAACACTACATGCATGTTGCTGACTATGTGAGGTGCTTCCAAATCAGGCACTTATACATTGGAACACTGCATGATTCCAATCATTCTACATGCACTATATTATGTGTAGTGTTCTAAACCAGGCTCGTATGATTTGAAACACCCTATATGTGTTTTGGAACACTATGTGCACTCAGCATAGACATATGATTAAGAGTGATTGTGCGCATTATTGAAACTAAAAATAGTATCAGTTATGCAAGTTATGCAAAACATCCCTTTAAAATCACTAAAGCTGCAAAATGCATCTCTAACTTGCATAATTTCATCACTTTGTGCTTTATGATGAGAAAATTCATGAGTCTGCAGAATTCAGAGAGAATGTACAGTCAACAAAACTCTGCCGGGTTTCAGCAATGCCTCTGATTAGCTGCTGCATTTGAAAACTCAACAGAAATGAATGTGATTGGTTTTAATGCTCAGCACTGACTCTAAAAAGGATTAGAAATCCGTGCTTAAGTAAATACATTGCAATGTTTTCACATATCACTTTAATCATGACATGCAATGATGTTTGTTGATATGCAGGCAATTTTTTTGCCCCTTACCTTTAATTTCTGGGGCATTTTGTTAATTTTGGTTATATTTTTCCTCTACTTTCTCACCCTGGTGGTCCATTCAGTGTAAAATTACATACTTGGATTAAATTCAAAAATATGTGCGTATGGATAGTTCTGGATAGAAGAAAAAAAAAGATTTCTGTATTCTGATGATTGAGAATATATCATTAAATCATTAAATTTATCAATTGTTTCTCATTTTTATTTTGACATTTTTACTGAACTTTACCTTAAATACGTCCTATGGTGTGACATAGCATGCAAATACCATGAGAATGGTGTATTTTCATTTTTTGGACACCTTTCTTCATATAGTGCCATTTATTTTATATGAAATTATGAATAATATATATATAGTTTTTCTCCATGCCTTGTTGGACGTATTGGACATTTTCATTTAAAGGGATGTCGCACCAAAGGATAACAAAACTTATTTTATAGTGGTGCCAAAAAACTTCTGAACATATGGAAGCTTAAGTCACATGATCTTGAATGGGGTCCTTAAACTAATTCAAATTATCAGTGGAATTGCCCCAATTAAAATTAGCATATAGCTGTGACAAAAAGTATTAAATTCCTGTGTTGACAAAAATGATTGCCATTTACTAAAATAGGAACTTGTAAAATTAAGCCTGAGGTATTTATTAATGATTGTTAAAGATTTCTTTTTAATATATTAGAGCAGTACGTTACTGAACTATTCTTGAGGAAGTCACACCATAGGACAGTTTTGAGATTTGGCTCAGCAATGTAAAAAATTTAATAAGACGACAGTTTTTTTTAACAAGATGTTCAATGTAAGACAAAGATGTTTAATCATTTACTGCATTTTAAACGATGTCAGTACTAATTCAACTCATTTTTGTCATGTGAAAACACAACGTCACATTAAAAACCCATAAGCTGTCGTAACATTCCCTGATACACCTTGCATTGGCATCAGTTAACCACGCTACACAAAACAACACAGAACTGTATATAAAAAGAATGGATGTAAACACACACACGCACACACATATATGTGGGCCGCTGAACGCTTCTCTCCCCAGCATCAGTATGAGCTGTGGGGAAAGATCCAACACACTGTTAATCCCACAGCTCTGTTTTGTAAGCAAATCATTATCAAGACTATTAATGGCACACTGCAGAATCCTCTCTTCCTCCCTCTCCCTCTCTCTCTGTCCTTCTCTTGCTCCCACTCAGTCTCTCTTTTCAGTCCATTTCTCCCACCTTCTCCATCTCCATTTCTCTCCATCTGTTTTCGGGGAACCTTTTTAATGCTTGTTTTTAAAGGCTTCGTTTTTTTCTCTCTCTCCATTCCTGCGAGCTGCCTACGGAGGCATTTTAAACATCGCTGCCGCACTCCTGATGTGATCCAAAAGGTATCTTAATGATGCTGACTCCTAAGATAACTCGTTTCAAGCAAATCATAAGGCAGCATTGAATGAATCCTTCACAGAGAAACCAATCCCATAATGCACTACAGCGGGCTTTCAGAAGATGTGTCTTTCCCCCTCTGATGACATGTACAAAGGGAGAATGTCGATTAGAGTGCTTCTACAGATGGTTTTTATCAAGTGTGATCATAAAAAAATAGAATTAATTATTTTTACCATTAGAAGCTGGCTATTTTAACGCACTGTTGCCACACAACTGTGTTCAATAAACCCATTATAAATGTGATTTTTAGCATTATAGGTCCCCTTTAAACAACACAGGCTCATTTAAAATATGTGCTTCATATTACATTTTCATGAAACCGCTAAAACACTCAAATGTACATTAAACTGCAGTTTGTAGGTAAAATGAACACTAGGGGGCAGTATGACACCAACAACTTTTGTTCCGTTTCAAACTAATGATATTTACAGGGACATGTTATCGACAAATATAGGATTATTTTCATGCACCACCAAACAACTTAACACTCTCTATGATTTGTGTCAGGATTCTGCCACTCCGGTCTTGTTAATTCTTGTTTTGGTGGCAGAGTCCAGACACTAGTCCTGTCATGTCTTGTATGTTGTGCTCGGCTCGAGTTTTCTCAGGCCGAGCACTCATTTTCTGTCATTGTGTGTCTTTTTGTATGAGCGCCGTCTCGGCCGCACTTGGGCCGTGCGTGTTCCCGCTTGATGTGGGCGTGCGAGGTCTGGGCGTGTTTGCGACGCGCGCTCTCGTCCTGGTGTTTGTATTTGTTCTGTCTGCAGCGTGGTGTTTCATTCTCAGCGTCTCAGTCTAGTTTGTTTCGGTTTCAGTTGGCGCTGGGATGAAACATGCACGTTGCGTGTGTGAGTGCCCGGTGAGTTTTTATTTATCGTGTACTCATGTCTTGTGTTCAGTCTTCTGTTGGTGTTGTGTTTAGCACGTGGAACATCTTTACATCTTTAGTGTTGTCTCATGTGAACACGCGGTTAATGAGTTCTCTCATTGGCTGCGTGTTCTAGTCTGGTTTTATGTGAGCACATGGCTTGTGTTTATTTGTGTCATGTGCTCTCCTGTCTATTGTCTAGTCCTACCCTCCTTTTTAACCCATTATTAGTTTATCAGTTCACCTGTTTGTTTGTTCATTATTTCTGCTTATATTCTCCTCATGTCTGCTGTCCTGTGCCAGTTCGTCGTCGTATGTTGCCTTGTCCTGTCTGTCCAGCCCTGAACCCTGCCAGCCTGCCCAGTCAAGTTTGTTTGTGTGTTTTGTTAATGTTTTCCCCCTCGGGGTTGTTTTTGTTGTCTTTTTGTTTTATTTTATAATAAACCCACATTTTGAGTTACTGCATTTGAGTCCTCGCTCCCTCATATTTCCTGAGAATGTGACAGACTTGTATTTGAATATGTTCGCCAACAAAACATACCCTATCAAAGTATTTCAGATTTTCAAAAATTTAGGAAGCGCTCTCTAGTAGATTTATCATCTGAAACAAGCAGCAAAACATACACTAAGTAACGTATTTTAAAACATGCACAAACTGTCAAAGCAGAGTGTTCCAAATAAAACACAATTTAAAACACTACTTAATTTGGAGTATTCTAAGTGCACTAAACTATGTAACATTCCAAACAAGCCTCTTATGATTTAGGACACTTTACACTGTAAAAAACAAACCACAAAAAGAATCTTGCTACCTTAACAGTTTTAGTTGAATCAACTTAAATTTGTACAAACTAGTAAGTTAACTTAAATCCTTCATGTTGTCCCAACACAAATCAATTTATTGGAACCCAACATTTTTTAGTGTACAGTAGCGTTCCAAATTATAAAACTATATAATAAACTATAAACTTCATAAATTATAAACAATTTATATGGGCTGAATATAAACAAACAAATGAAGTTGAACATTACTGAACTTAATTTGTTGGTTTAAATTTAGCCCATATAAATTGTTTGCAACAATTTAGCAAAAGTCATTTTTTATAACTTATAACTATAGTCATTTTCTTCAACCCAGGCTCATTCTGAAAACGTAGCCCTATATACATTTCTGGAGACCGCCAAATACGTCCCAGGAGCTACGTTTTTTTGCAGTTTTTGTTTTCGTGAATCCACCAGAGGGCGCTGTGTACGCTTTTTGAGATCTCAAATTTCTCTCGCAAGTGCCATTCGCGCCTGTTGTTCTCGTATAAATCCACCAGAGGCCGCTGTTGACTAACTGTTTGACTGACTGAATGACTGGCTGACTGACCGATCAACTGACCCACCCTCCCTCTTCCCTAAACCCAACCAATAGTATTTTCAAAAGCACAGATTGACCAGCGCCCACCCCCTACCCTAAACCCAACCGACAATTTTAAAAAGCAATCCAGAAAAAGAAAAGCCCTTGCCTGATTTTTACCACATTTTCAGATCATACCACATTTATTCTCACCCTGTTATTTACTTGTTTACCGCTTTCTGGAACCGTTCTTTGCCGGACTCAAAACCCGTCGTCGTGGTCAACTCCTCTCTGCGTCTCAAGTCCATCGACGTACATGGCGAGCCACAGGGTGAACTGGTAACAATAGGAAAGCCGTCCACACGGAGGTAAGCGGTCAGCTGGTAAGCGCGAAAAGGAACGGCATCATACCGCCGCATAGGGTTCGTTTTAAAAACTAAATGCAGCCATACGTAGCTCTGGCTACATAATTCGCGATCTCCAGAAACATATATAGGGCTACGTTTTTAGAATGAGCCTATGTTGATTTTCTTATAACTTGATTTGGAATACATTGTTTATGTATTGCATTTCAGATCAGCCACCTGACTGTTCCAGCCTTATAAGGAAGCCATCTACTGTATGTAGGCAGCAGGCAGTGAAACAGCTCGGTAGGTTCTGGAACAGAGCTTCTTGTTGAAAAACTGGATTTGAGCTAAACGTGACTGAAAACATTGGACTCCAGCCTCCTACTGATTTTGTTAACACATTGCCTGGGCAACATCAGCCGTACACCAGCAATGCTGCACATTTCAGACCCTGAGAATCTGAAAAGGTAAAAGAGGGGGCAGAGAAGGAGAAGAAAATTTCCACATGAAATCCTGTTCGGGCTGTTTTGTACTGAGAACGTAAGAATTATGAACATTTAGTACACTGAAAAAAAAGATTCATTGGATTTACTGCATTTTTTTAAGGTAAGTGGTTGCAAACAATTTATATGGGCTGAATTTAAACAAACAAATTAAGCTGAACCTTACTAAACTTTATTGTTTTATTGTTTCAATTCAGGGCATCATGGTGGCGCAGTGGGTAGCACGATTGTTTCACAGCAAGAAGGTCGCTGGTTCGAGCCCCGGCTGGGTCAGTTGGCATTTCTGTGTGGAGTTTGCATGTTCTTCCCGTGTTGGTGTGGGTTTCCTCCGGGTGCTCCGGTTTCCCCCACAAGTCCAAAGACATGCGCTATAGGTGAATTGGGTAAGCTAAATTGTCCGTAGTGTGTGTGTGTGTGTGTGTGTGTGTGTGTGTGTGTGTGTGTGTGTGAGAGAGAAAGAGTGTGTATGGGTGTTTCCCAGTACTGGGTTGCAGCTGAAAGGGCATCCGCTGCATAAAACATATGCTGGATAAGTTGGCGGTTCATTCCGCTGTGGCGACCCCTGTTTAATAAAGGGACTAAACCGAAAAGAAAATGAATGAATGAATGTTTCAGTTCAGCCCATATAAATTGTTTGCAACCACTTACCTTAAAAAAAATTTAGTAAATCCAATGAATCCTTATTTTCAGTGTAATTATGTCTCACAGAACTGCTCAATTTCCATATATTAATAAAATAATGTATCATACAAAAAACCCTCCTGTTCAACAATCAACTAGAATATACACTGTGGACACATTTATTTACATTTTTTTTTTTTTACCAGAAATGAATCCTTTCACCTAAAAAACTTTGGGTACTAATTTATTTACCACAGTAAAGAAAAACATCAGTTTGTCAAAAAATGTAAATTAAGCCACAAAATTAATGTGTCTGTGAATTTCTTGAAGCTAAATAAAGCTCATGTCAGAACTGTATGCAATTTTGTGCCAACAATTTTAAAACAAGAACGCTGCTGAAATGTTAAGGGTGATGTTAAGAGTTCCCATCATGCACTGCAGAATGATTAAATATTGCAGGAAGACTTTTTTTGTTGGTTGTTTTGTCCTTACCGTCAGTCTTTCGCTGTGTTGTGATGTTAAAAGCTCATCTTTCTACATTTGTTGACTGTCACTACAGTATTTGTCAAGTTTTCTTCAGTATTTGTCAAGATATCTTTGACGTGTCTTGATTGTGCCTTCAGGAACAAATAGAACAGTTTATTTCACATATTAAGTGTGCTATAAGTAAGGGATAAAGTCCATCCAGCCGGTTGTTATCGCAGTCTGGAATACTCGATTCTGATTGGTCAGTCGCAACCTTATTCCGAAATAACAATCGCTAAAAACACAGGGTCATCCAGGAACTTTGAATCATCGGTGAACACATTAATATCCATATACAGTACCTACATTCATATTCATATGTATCTGCTTGTCTGTCACGTCATGTTTGATGCCTTCTTGTGAATAAATAATATGCAGTTTAGTCTATGCTTTATTCGGCTGGTTTCGTTTCTGTCAGTTTAGCATTTTTGAATGTGTGGCGCCATCTTGTGGCTGAATAATGCATAGGTAAGTGTATGCTCCATCAGTTGTTTTCGTTTCTGTTAGATATGCTTTTAATTAAAAAAAAAATGTATAAACTATTACAGCTCAGAACAATGTTGTGTGTCTAATTTTTATTATTATTATTATTTTATTTTTTTATTTGTTTTCAATTTTGTGGCATGTAGCCATGTAATAAGTGGGATAAAGTATATGCAGGACAGTTGTTTTTTTGACAGTATAAAACCCTTCAGTCTTTTACAACAATGCTCCACTTCACGTCGGGCTGCCGATAATCCTGTCGGGCTTTATTCTGCGATAACAACCTCCTGGATGTACTTTATCTCTTACATAAAGCAAGACAGGCTTAGACAAAGCGGAGCAGCTGTTGTACGAGACTGAAGGGCTTTTATTTTGCAAGAACAACCAGCTAAACTTACATTATTGTACATTACGTCCATTTATCCCATTCACGTACATTATCCCATTTAACTATTTGCCACAAAACTAAACAATTAGACACAAAACATTGATCTGAGCTGTAATAATTCACTACCTTTAAATTAAATGTAAAGCTTTAACTTGTATTAACCAAAATATTGATTACTTCAATCAAAAATGGTGGTAAATAATTAAAAACAGTGGAGTGGCAGATAAGCATATGTTCACTAATTGCCAAGATGATTTGCAGTACCCGGATGAGCCTGTGTTATAGTTTCAGCGGGTGCTAACTGTGAATAACATACCTTGGAATGACACAATTCACCAATCAGAATCAAGTATTCCAGAGAGCCATGTAATAAAACCAAGTATACACCGTTACAAATTGTCAATTTATTAAATAACTAACTGAACAAGAAATTTTCAGCTGGCCTAACCCTAACCCATTATGTATTTAATAAAAAAAATAAAATAAAATAACGTTATGTATATAATACTTTAGTAAACCCCAAATAGGTGACGTGGTGGCGCAGTGGGTAGCACAATCGCCTCACAGCAAGAAGGTCGCTGGTTCGAGCCTCGGCTGAGTCAGTTGGCATTTCTGTGTGGAGTTTGCATGTTCTCCCTGTGTTCGTGTGGGTTTCCTCCGGGTGCTCCGGTTTCCCCCACAAGTCCAAACACATGCGCTATAGGTGAATTGGGTAAGCTAAATTGTCCGTAGTGTATGAGTGTGAATGAGTGTGTATGGATGTTTCCCAGTGATGGGTTGCGGCTGGAAGGGCATCCACTGTGTAAAACATATGCTGGATAAGTTGGCGGTTCATTCCGCTGTGGCAACCCCAGTTTAATAAAGGGACTAAGCCGAAAAGAAAATGAATGAATGAATGAATAAACCCCAAATACTGAACAGTACTGAACAATATATTAGTCGATATGTTGCGTTAGGGTGCCTTTACTGAATATTGGTTGCAAATGGATGATATTGAAAGTTTATTGCATGGAACATTGAACTTTCTGCTATTTCTGTTATACTGTAACATTAACATGGTAAAGGGCATTTTACCATAAAGAAGTTGCAGGAAGGCTATTTTACAGTGAAATAAAATTGCGGTAGGGCCCTGCTACTGTAAAATACATTTACAGGTATGTTACTGTAAAGGGGCAGTTGCTGTAAAATGCTGGCAAGTTACTGCAAAAATACAACAAAAATGTCTAACCGTGCAGACACAAAACATTGATCTGAGCTGTAATAATTCAGTAGCTCTTTAATTAAACATAAAGCTTGCAGAAATAAATAAATTGAGTGAATGAAGTCTAAACTAACATACTTGTATTATTATTCAATCAAAAATGGCGGTAAATGATCAAATACAGTAAAGTGACAGATAAGCATATGTTCACTAATTGCCAAGATGATTTGTAGTACCCAGACAAGCCTGTGTTATTAGTTTCAGCGGTTGTTATCTGGGAATAACATACCTTGGAATGTCACAACTGACCAATCAGAATCAAGTATTCCAGAGAGCTGTGTAATAAAACCAAGTATACACCGTTACAAACGGATCAATTCTTTGAGTTACTGAATATTTTAACTGAACTGATAGTAGTAATTATAAACTAAATATAGAAATATTCAGCTGGCCTAACCATAACCTTAACCCTAACCTATTATGCATTTAATAAAAAAAACAAAAACAAATAACATTATGTACGTAATACTTAAGTAAACCCAAAATACTGAACAGTACTGAACAATATATTAGTCTATATGACAGCAGTGTGTTAGGATGCCTTTACCAATACTGAAAGTTGCAAAATTGCATGGAAAAGGGCAGCTTGAACTTTCTGCAGAACATCTCTATTTGTGTTTGACCTCAAACTGAAAGCCATTAGAGTTTAAAATGCATCATTTAGGATCACTACCCTTTTAAAAATAGCCATAGGGACTGTTATCCTAGAGAAACCCACTGTATAGAGGTAAGTGTTTACTTCAAAGGGCACAATTGTGTCTTTATCATCACTAAGCCCTTAGGTCACACCCTGTTTGATCCAGCCAGGCAAGATTCCTCACAATAAACCCACGATGACCACCATCCTTTAAACTTTAACTCTGTCATGACCTTGGGAACTGATAACACTGCTACAACCATTCAAGCAGTCGAGCAATAGCCATGTGTAAAGATGCGATTTGCTTTGAATTCCAATGAACGTTTGTTAACCATCAGCAATACACTGAAAAAAATTATTCATTGGATTTACTTTTTTTTTAAGGTAAGTGGTAGCAAACAATGTACGTATATGGGCTGAATTAAATGTAGTAATGTTCAATGTTTAAATTCAGCCCATATAAATTGTTTACAAGCACTTACCTTTTTGTAAAAAATTGTCAATGCGTAGAGCTGTCTTTTAAGACTTTACAACCAGTATGAGAATCTACACCACTCACAAAAACAAACGCAAACCAATGACGAATTAGCTACCAAATCACGTACTGTACAACACCAGAAATGGTGGCTACCAAAAAGGTGAAGGAAACTGCCGAAAAAGTCCAACATTGCAGCACACTCCACCTCCCACAGGTCCAGCATCATTACTTTCAGCCTGTCATTTTCTGCAGCATAAACACTCATTCAAAATCAGCTGACAGCATACGCTCGCATAGGACTCCACAAACACAACATCTATCCCCTGACAACGATTGAATTGGCATGTTCAAAAACAACACCACCACCAAAAATAGCGCCCTTCCATTTCTTATAATACCCAAGCAGTTTAGCACAGGTTTGCATGTGAGATTGCATGTGTGTGTGTGGGAGGAGAGCGACTGAGAAAGAAAGAGAGAGAAAGAGAGAGAGAGGTTAGGTAAGGAGATATGTGGGGAGGGTGGGGTTCGGTAGCTCACCATGCTCAACCCAAATCCCGCATTGGGCTGGCAGGCGGGTGTAGATCTGTCCTCCCTCTCCGTCCACGGACACACACAGCCCCTGCGAGCGTCTCGACGATGGCCAGCTCATCCACACACACTACAGCCCAGCGTCAGGACACACGCCAGTGGATATTTCCTCAAGAAGAGTCCAAAGGAAGAGCGAAGGCTTAAAGGGAAGGCGCCTTCGTGGGATATAATCACTCCTCGGATGAATAAACCGCAAAAATGAAGTCGTTCCCCGGCAGCCTGGCACCTTGTAGTCTTCACAGGCGTTCTGCGCACTGGAGAATCCCTTCGACAGGAATGAGAGAGCGGTGGTCGAGCGAGTGGAGAGAGAGAGAGAGAGAGAGAGAGTCTACTGCTATACTCTATCAATGGTGCAGTGCTGCTGTTGTCATGGAGACCACTGGGGAGGAGGCTGGTAAAGTGGTGAGGGGGAGTGAGGGAAGCAGAGAGAGAGAGATAGAGAGAGAGAGAGAGAGAGAGAGAGAGAGAGAGAGAGAGAGATCTGCAGAGGGACACTGGACTGCTGGAATGAGTATGGAGAGACGGACTGGAGAAACTGGAGGCTCTATATTCTATATATTTCTACACTGTGACCTCACATTACCCTTCAAAACACCTTCTAATAGTCTATGCAACTACAAGTCCATTCATCAGTCTACGTTCAGCTCGTGCTTTCAGCCTGTCTGCGCCACTTCCTCCTTTTATTTTTCCGTCCGTTCAATGTTAAAGTAGGGCCGACATGAGAATTAAGCGAAATTTAAATCTGAACTTTTGAATCGTTATGTTTTCAACCAAAAATAAAACCTCTTAAGGTGTTTAATTAGTCTTTTTATTATAATTTCCCCCCCAATACAAATAGTTTAGTAACACTTTAGAATAACGGTCCATTAGTTAATGTATTTACTAACATTAACTAAGTATGAATAATCTTGTAAGGCGTTTATTAATCATAGTTCGACATTTACTAATGCGTTATTCAAATCTAAAGTTGTGCTCGTTAACATTAGTTAATGCACAGTGAGTTAACATGAGCTAGCATTATTTAACTTAAATAACATTAACTAACATCAACAACGATAAATAAATACTGTAATAAATGTATAACTAATTGTTTGATCATATTAGAAAGTACATTAACTAACCTTAACTAATGGACCATTATTTTAAAGTGTTACCAATGGTTTGGACTTTTAAGGTTGCATATATTTCAAACGAAATCGAAGAATGAACCAAAATGACATAATTTCGAACAAAATCCAGCCAATATGAAGCTTATTTTGAGTTTGGAAACAATTCGAAACAGCTCACCAAAGCAAACTTTTGGGGGAGTTCATTTTGACTTCTAAACACATTTGAGCTACCATTGGTCCCCTGTGTTTATGCAATTAGTGGGCGTGTTCTGTAACTCCGCCTTCGTTGACATGCGATTTCATTCATTCATTCATTTTCATTCTCTATTTCAGAGGTCGCGACGTGGTGGCGCAGTGGGTAGCACAATCGCCTCACAGCAAGAAGGTCGCTGGTTCGAGCCTCAAATGGGTCAGTTGGCATTTCTGTGTGGAGTTTGCATGTTCTCCCTGTGTTGTTGTGGGTTTCCTCAGAGTGCTCCGGTATCCCCCACAAGTCCAAAGACATGCGCTATAGGTGAATTGGGTAAGCTAAATTGTCAGTAGTGTATGTGTGTGAATGAGTGTGTATGGGTGTTTCCCAGTGATGGGTTGCGGCTGGAAGGGCATCCGCTGTGTAAAACATATGCTGGATAAGTTGGCAGTTCATTCTGCTGTGGCGACCCCAGATTTATAAAGGGACTAAGCCGAAAAGAAAATGAATGAATGAATGAATTTCAGAGGTCACCACAGCAGAATGAACCGCCAACTATTCCAGCATATGTTTTACGCAGCGGATGCCCTTCCAGCCGCAACCCAGTACTGAGAAACACCCATACACTCTCACATTCACACATACACACATACACTATGGCCAATTTAGTTCATCCTAAAATATTACAGTAAGAACTTTCCCAATGATTATTTGATGTATTTGTTGTGGAGTTGCACACACAATGTCACGCACACACACACACACACACACACACACACACACACACACACAGACAGACAGACAGACAGCACTCAGCACACAGTTTTTGCACGGCAAATGTGACAGGATACAGGTTAATATCCACTGCTGTATGGATGTCCGTTATGTTAATGTACACAATAAACCTGATTTAATGTCCACAACCCGGGATTGAAGCATCTTCTTTTATAATTGTACTGACACGCGGCTGTGGTGATAAAGACGGTAAAATCACTGTAATTCATTACAAACATGCACTGTTTTAAACACATGTTAAACTTGTAAAACTCACTCTTGATTACATTTGATGATGATTGATGATCCTAGCGAACTGAACAGATCTTTTATTCCCGGTTTCTTTGCTCTTGTTGATATGATTATACGTGTTACTACTACGGAGACATGTTAATACGCAGCTGTCAATCAATTCGGTGGGCGGGGAAAACGCACTCCTACGTCACATTGCGGTGGGCCTCAAAATGGGAGGGATTTGGATGCTATTTTAACTTCAGGAAATTAAAAAAAAGAGACTTATTGGCTTTATATCACCGCAATATGACTGTGGACACACTATACCTACACACAGTTCTGTCCAAACTGCTTAAAACAGATGATTTTCATCATAGCTGCCCTTTAAAATCTGGTTTTAGTTATCATTTCAGCAGGTAAAAACCTTATTGTTAAGAACTGGTGCATAAGATAAGTAAGCAAGTAGGTACCTAAGCAAATAACTAAAATAAATGGATGAATGGTTGAATCAGTGAATGAATTAGTTTAAACTGTTCCTTTAACATGCGTCATTTTCTGTGTTTTGTTCAGTTGTGAGGGTCTTAATGACGGGTGGAGATCATTAGGGTCTCCTGCTGCTCTCGCTAATGTTCTGTTGGAAATGATCTCCACCTCTTCTCTTGTTCTTAATCCAAACTTGACATCCAGAGCACTTGAGCAATGAGCTGCTATAACGGAGTGACATGTTTTTATCGGTTCACGCACATATTTTTCCATTTTCTTGGTGAGCATTAATAGAACGGAGCAGGGGTCTTCAACGAGTGTTGTGTGACGACACGGCAGGGGGTCTGCCAATTATTGTTAGATTTCAAATTAATTTGAGTAAAAAACAAGCTCGGTATAAAAAAACAAAGGTATTCAGCTGGCATCAAACCCAGCTGAAGATAAGAAGCTAAAGTACGGCGAAATCTTTTACTTTTAGTAAATTCAAGTAGGCACGGTGGCTCAGTGGTTAGCACTGTTGCCTCACAGCAAGAAGGTTGCTGATTTGAGTCCTGGCTGGGCCAGTTGGCATTTCTGTGTGGAGTTTGCTATAGGTGAATTGGATGAACTAAATTGGCCGTAGTGTATGAGTGCATGTGAGAGTGTATGGGTGTTTCCTAGTACTGGGTTGCAGCTTGAAGGGCATCCACTGCGTAAAACATATGCCAGAATAGTTGACGGTTCATTCCGCTGTGGTGACCCCTAATAAATATGAGACTAAGCCGAAGGAAAATGAATGAATGAATGAATACATTCAAGCAAATGACTGTGTACATCAATATTTAATGCCCTTTTTATGATATGTGCACCATAACATAAATATATCAATGCAAACACTACAGTTCAAAGGTTAAGCTTTTACAACTGCTCAGCTAAAGTGCTCAGCAAGGTAACATTTATAGGATCAAGAAATATATTTAAAAACACAGTAGTTATATTGTGAAATTTACCATTTAAAGATTTTCTCTATGGCGGTATATGTTAAAATGTAATTTATTCCTGTGATGCAAAGATGAATTACTCCATTGTCACATGATCATTCAGAAATCATGCTAATACAGTGATTTTCTATGATGATTGATGATCATTTATTATTATCATAGTAAAAAACTGTAAATCCACTTTTTTGTGGAAACTATGATGATTATTTGATAAACAGATACATTCTTATACTTAGAAACAGTTATGATATTTGTGATCACAATTAATCACGTCCATAACTTATATGTGTGTGTATTATATACCTTTATTATGTACATTATATGCAATACACACATACATTAAAAACTAAACTACACAAAACTTTTTTGCAAAGGTATTTAAATTTATTTATAATTTGAGTCCTATACATATATATTTTTTATCTAAATATAAACAAACATTTTCTCAAATATATGCATGCGTGTGTGTACTTTTATATACATAATAAATATACACAGTACACACACACACATATTATATCAAAACAAACTTTTATTTTGGATGTGATTAATCACAATTAATCTTTGGCCAGCACTAATAACTGGGCACTAATAATAATAATAATAATAATAATAATAATAATAATAATAATAATAATAATAA
>CAIGQV010019950.1:6066362-6080687 GCA_903798115.1 Danio jaintianensis | reverse complement strand
TAACAGGGTGAGAATGTGGTAAGATCTGAAAACGTGGTAAAAATCAGACGGCTGCAAGGGCTTTTCTTTTTTTCTGGATTGCTTTTGAAAACACTGTCGGTTGGGTTTAGGAAAGGCGGTGGGTGGGGGGATCAATCAGTCAGTCAGTCGACAGCGGCCTCTGGGGGATTCGCAAAAAAAGAAAAACTGCAAAAAAACATACCTCCTGCGAGGTATTTCGCTCTCTCCAGAAATGTATACTGGGGTACTTATCCATAATGAGCCTGGGTTAATATTTTTGCTTGTCTAGAAAATGCTTCTTGATTTAAGAATTTGTAGATTTTGGAAGTAAAAAAAGCATTTTTCCACTGTATTGTGTTTGTTTGGAAGATGGTTCTTCTGTTTCATCCAGATTTTGTTCAAAATGACATCATTTGAGTTTGTTCTTTGATTTTATTTGAATTATACAGGGGCTTTTACTGTAATGAAGACCACATATCCCATGATTCCACACTCAGTCTCGGTATAATCAAACAACGCCTTTGTTTGTTGTGAATACACGCCCTTTATTGGTGCAAATTACATACTGTGCCTTTAATACTAATATATAGTCTGAGTTATTAGCCCCCCTGTATATTTTTCCCTAATTTCTGTTTAACGAAATGAAGATTTTCTTTCAACACATTTCTAAACATAATAGTTTTAATAACTTTCTAATTACTGATTTCTTTTATCTTTGCCATGATGACAGTACATAATATTTGACTAGATATTTTTCAAGATACTAGTATTCAGCTTAAAGTGACATTTAAAGGCTTAACTAGGTTAATTAGACAAGTCATTGTATAACAGTGGTTTGTTCTGTAGACAATCAAATAAAAATATTGCTTAAGGGGGCTAATAATTTTGAGCTTAAAATGGTTTTTAAAAAAAATTAAGAACTGCTTTTATTCTAGCCGAAATAAAACAAATAAGACTTTCTCCAGAAGAAACAATATTATAGGAAATACTGTGAAAAATTCCTTGCTCTGTTAAACATCGTTTGGGAAATATTTTTAAAATAAAATTCACAGGAGGGCGAATAATTTTGACTTCAACTGTATATAATCAAAATCTAAAAAAACACTGAGACATTGTGTTTTGCAGAAGAAAGGATGTTTGTCATTTCATCATCAAAATACTGTAACTGATAGCAGCATTTAGTTTTTAAATCAACTATCTTTTCAAGATGAGTCTGAACTTCTTTGCAACCATCTCTTTGCAAGTCGGTTAGTTATGTAAGATCTGTGCATTTAATATCCTACTTCTTTCTGTTCTGTTTGGAATCAACATATTGCTGTTCTCAGCTGTAGTCATATATGATAATAAGGCTCTTATGCAAGAAACCTATTTGCAGACTTCAGTTTGCTATTCAACACCATGATCTCTTAAAGGGATAGTTCACCCAAAAATGAAAGTTCTTTACATCATTTAATCTCCACTTGAAGCAAGTAACCATTGACTTCAATAATAGGAAAAACAAATAGCAAGTCAATGGTTACATGTTGGAGCAGCACGGTGGCTCAGTGGTTAGCACTGTCGCCTCACAGCAAGAAGGTCGCTGGTTCGACTCCCGGCTGGGTCAGTTGGCATTTCTGTGTGGAGTTTGCATGTTCTCCCCGTGTTGGCGTGGGTTTCCTCCGGGTGCTCTGGTTTAACCCACAGTCCAAACACATCCGGTATAAGTGAATTGGATGAACTAAATTGGCCGAAGTGTATGAGTGTGTGTGTGTGAATGCGAGAGTGTATGGGTGTTTCCCAGTACTGGGTTGCAGCTGGAAAGGCATCCGCTGCATAAAGCATATGCCAGAATAGTTGACGGTTCATCCTGCTGTGGTGACCCCTGATAAATAAGGGACTAAGCTGAAAGTAAGTAAATTAATGGATGAATGGTTACAGGTTTCTAACATTCTTCAAAACATCTTATTTTGTGTTTAACAGAACCCCCCAAAAAATCAATGTCTCATAATGCAATTTATAACAGTAAATAAACATGAATAACAAAATATGGAATCTGTTAATTAACAAATGTTTTTTTTACAGTGTAATCTTTCTGATCTGTACATTTTATTATGTTTAAAAATCACATCCTCACAAACTTTAACCAAAATACCTCCCCCTTCCTCTTCAACGACATTTATTGTTTACTCACAACCTGTCCCTCACACTAGATCCACCAATAGCGATCCAATAAATTGACAAAGCCCCTCCCTACATGATTTCTCATCGGGAAAAAAGTCTATCACAATTTCTATTTGATACCAAGCCGCTGAAACAGTCTGTCCTTTCACCTCTGTAACAGTCTAGTTCAGTCCGGCCACTAAATCAGGCATGAAAAGCGTGCAGCAGACAGTGAGGTGCGCTGAGAGGATAATTGGTGCTCTTCTGCCCTCATACACCTCCAGACTGAGAGAGAAAAAATCAGCACAGACCCCAGCAGTTTCTGCCCACTGGCCATCGGCATCAGGAGTACATTGCAGTGGAATATTCTCTCTGGCATTATGCAATAAGGATTATGTAAACATATATTTATACTGATGCAATACAGACACTAAATTGTGTAGCTTAGGGCCGGAGTGAATAAAATAACCAGGTGAGAGAAATGGTATTTCCTTTTTTTTTTCATGCATGGTAACCAACAATCTGTAAGCCTGCGGTTCTGTTTTTATTTCTAAGATTGATCATATTGAATCGTCTGTTTCATTTTCAGGGTTTATCTGTGCCAGTTAAATATGCAACAGGTGTCCTGCCATCTGCACCAATCAGGGATAGTTCCATTTACATATCCAGATGCTTAAAATATATTTTTAAATGACTTCATGAGTTCTGAAAGCTTTTTTTTATTATAATTTGGACACATTGTCTAAAATATAGTATTAAACAGCTCTCTGGAATAATTGTTTCCGATTGGTCAGTCACAACATTCCAAGGTATGCAAACATAGATAACAAACGGCTGGATGTACACTGTAAAACCTGATAAGTTAAATTAACTCAAAATGTTTGAGGAAACCGATTGTGGAAAACCATTTAAGTTTTGAATGGAATAGTTGGTGGTTCATTCCGCTGTGGCCTCACAGCAAGAAGGTCGCTGGTTCGAGTCCTGGCTGGGCCAGTTGGCATTTCTGTGTGGAGTTTGCATGTTCTCCCCGTGTTGGCGTGGGTTTCCTCCGGGTGCTCCGGTTTCCCCCAGAGTCTAAAGACATGACGTGAATTAAATATACTAAATACTAAAGTGTATGAGTGTGTGTGTGAATGAGAGTGTGTATGGGTGTTTCCCAGTACTGGTTTGCAACTGGAAGGGCATCTGCTGCGTTAAACATATGCTGGAATAGTTGGCGGTTCATTCCGCTGTGGCGACCCCTGATAAATAAGGGACTAAGCTGAAGGAAAATGAATGAATGAATTATTATTACATATTGTCAAACATTTAGAGTATTAGTAACTTAAAAATGTTAAGTTCAGCTATTAAATCAGTATGAGTTCAGTTAATTGAATGAATTAAGTCTAAGCAACTATGTAGCTAGTCAAATGGTTTGGTATTGCTTCTATAGCATTAGAGTTAAGTTAACACATACAAAAAATAATTCATTCATTCATAACTTATTCGGTTTGAGTTCTGCTTTTAAAAATGATAAGTT
Source organism: Danio jaintianensis (assembly GCA_903798115.1). Lineage (NCBI taxonomy): Eukaryota > Metazoa > Chordata > Actinopteri > Cypriniformes > Danionidae > Danio > Danio jaintianensis. The sequence continues at coordinate 6,077,029 of CAIGQV010019950.1, read as the reverse complement.
AAACTAACTAATTTCATTTAGTGATTTTCACTGTTAGGTTTTACAGTGTACATTATCCCTACTTACTACATGTCTATCTAGAATACTTGATTCAATCGCAACATTTCAGAGTGTGTTATTCCAAGATAACAACCGCTAAATAACACAGGCTCATCCAGGAACTTCGAATCACATTGACCGTCAGTGAATATGTTCACATCCATATATTTACATCCATTCATGTGTATCTGCTTGTATGTTACACCATATTTTTGGACTGTTTGGCATCATCTTGTGATTGAATATTACATAGGTTAGTCTATGCTCCATTCAGCTGGTTTCGTTTCTGTCAGCTTTGCGTTTTAGACTGTTTGGCAAGATCTTGTGACTGAATAATGCACAGGTTAGTGTATACTCCATCAGCTGTTTTCGTTTCTGTCAGTTTTTGCGTTTAATTAAAAAATGGCAATTTTTTGTGGCAATTGGCCATGTAATACGTGGGATAAAGTACATCCAGGACGGTTGTTATTTCAGAATAAAACCCTTCAGTCTTATATAACAGCGTTCGGCTTCATGTCGTGTTGCCAATAAGCCTGTCATGCTTTATTCTGCGATAACAACCGCCTGTATGTCTAGAAAATATGATCATATCACCCCAATTTTATCCTCCTTACACTGGCTGCCCGTTAAGTTCCGTATTGATTATAAAATATTGCTTCTTACCTATAAAGCTTTAAATAATCTAGCTCCTGTTTATCTAACCAACCTTCTGTCTCGCTACAATCCAACCCGCTCTTTAAGATCTCAAAACTCAGGGCTTCTGGTAGTACCTAGAATAGCAAAGTCGAGTAAAGGTGGTCGAGCCTTCTCATTTATGGCTCCTAAACTCTGGAATAGCCTTCCTGATAATGTCCGAGGCTCAGACACACTCTCTCAGTTTAAAACTAGATTAAAGACCTATCTTTTTAGTAAAGCATACACTCAATGCATTGCATAACGGTATGATGCATGAATGTGCTCCACGCAGGTGAGCTGGCTCGACATCACCTGTAGGACACACTCCTCAATACACCAGACATTGTGTTCGAAACTCTCATATGCTTTACATGTTTGTTTCTATGTTTGTTTATTTAACTGCTATTTTCATCTATAACACTCCATTTTTACATCTCATTTAAATACACTATGAACAGCAGCTATGCTAATTATTTTCTTTATTCTCTACTTCCACCTGGGGATACTCATTCCGAGGTCCCTAGAGACTATGCAGCGCCATTGATGCGATCCAAGACCTGTGAAGAGATGATCCCAAGGTATCCATAATCCTGGACCAGGTCGTATCCCGAGCTGATATAAATAAACTTGACTTGACTTGACTATGTACTTTATCTCGTACTTTTAATAAACTTCAGATGTTATATTAGCATAACAACATTTAAGTATTTGTAAATTACTTTGGATATAAGCACCTGCTATTAAAATGCCTTAAGTAAATGAACTACAATGAGTGTTTGTTAATATGTAGTTTAATGAGATATTTCAATTTTTTTTAAAGATCTCTCATACTGACTAACGTGGAATTATTGAACAAAATATTCAGTATTTTCAACAATATTATACTTTTCTATGTGAATAGCTTTAACAATGTTATGTATTCTTGTAATCTGATGTACAGTATTTACTCTTATTTTTTTAAAAATATGGTTCATACCACTCAAATTATACACAGAAATAAGGGGGCATCCATATATGGTCGCCTATGGAAACTGGAGGTCATCTGGTGGTGATGTTTGGTACTGCGCCCAAATAGATCTGAAAGCTCATCTTTTGTGATATCAACTTCAAATTTGGAATATAACTTGTTAAACATTTAGCTTTGGTTTTCATTCAATTTTAGGGTAAAACAGGTTTTGTAAAATACTTATTTTATATAACAAAATATATAGATTTATTGTTTTGTAATTGTCATAAGACTAAAGGCACATAACTTTTGTTTTATTTAATCATTTAACTATTAAAATCGAACTATTTATTTATTTAGCTAGAATCTGACAAGTGTTTTCAGTCTTTTTTAAATTGAGGCCAATCTTAAATCTATGCGCCAAAGTGTATGATCACAAAAACGGTACAGACTTTGTCATTCAAATTTTGGGGGGGAGATTTAGAAATTAATTTGTGTTTTTGTCATTTTTCTATTGTCATTGTTCCAAAATCACTGAGGTATTTTCTTTCTGAATATTTTTTGTGTTCTCCAGAAGGAATATTTGTCATTCTAACTGAGTTTGGAACATACTGAAATAAAATTTAGATCATGCTTACTCAACAACATCATTGAATCAAACAGATAATAACTTAATCTAAAACAGCTTGGACTGAAACGACTGACTGTATTCTGTCCGCATCACCCATGTGTCAGTACTGTACATGTGTGTGTGTGTAGATATATGTGCAGTATGTTCTGTACATGTAGAACAGCAGAGAGTGTTATTGAGTGCTTTCAGTTTAAAGTGAACAGATGCACTTGTCTGAATCATCATCAGTGATGGAGTGAAACTCAGACATCTGTTGAGACGAGAGAACATCTACATTCACATTAGTCATCCTCTCACACACACTTATTCCCATTTATGGAAGCACATTTACAGAAAATCAAGCTTGCCACAGAAGTATGCATTAATACAGATCAAGTATTCAGACACTTTGTATCATTCTACAGAATTACAGACCCAGCGATGAGATATGATTTATGTTTTTAAAGCTCTTAAAGGGATAGTGCACCCAAAAAATGAAAGTTCTGTCATCATTTACTTACCCTTTACTTGTTCCAAGCCTTTATAAGTTTCTTTATTCTGTTGAACACAAAAGAAGATATTTTGAAGAATGTTGGAAACCTGTAACCATTGACTTCCATAAGAGGAAGTCAATGGCTTACAGGTTTTCAGCTTTTTTTCTTTTGTGTTTAACAGAAAGAAAGAAACTCATAAAGGTTTGGAACCACTTGGGGGTTAGTAAATAGTGAGTACATTTTTTTGACTGAACTATCCCTTGATATATGTCCTGCTACTTGACGTCATGAAATATTTCCAATTTATTTTTCAGTGACAACATAGAACAGTGCTATTTCAATATCATTAAGAAACTATTTTAGTATTAATAGTTCTACCGTTTTAATGGAAAATGGAACTTTGCTGTCTATGGATGATGAGGGAGCTCTCAGATCTCACCGAAAATATCTTCATTTGTGTTCAGAAGATGAACAAAGATCTCGGGAGGTTTGGAACGACGTGAAGGTGAGTAATTACTAGCATCATTTTTATTTTGGGTGAACTAACCCTTTAAGAATTTTTGCTGAAGTGATTTATTTTGCACCGGTAAAGCCATAACTAAAATTCCTTCAAATTTTGAATGATGAAGATTATTTCTGAAAATATCAAGTATTTATAAATTGTTCTCTAATTTATAAATATAATTTATCATATTATATTCTGATTGGTCAATCCCAACGTTTTAAGGTATGTTATTCCGAGATAACAACCGCTAAATAACACAGGCTCATCCAGGAACTTCGAATTATATTCCGACAGTGAATATGTTCATATCTATATACTTAAATCCATTTATATGCATCTGCTTGTATGTTATGCCATAATTTTTGACTGATTGGCAGTGTCTTCTGAATGTATTATACGTAGGTTAGTAAATGCCGCATTCAGCTGGTTTCGTTTCTGTCAGCTTTGGATTTTTGACTGTTTGGCTCCATCTTGTGACTGAATAATGCGTAATAATAATAATACATTATTTCTGAAAAAAAAACAAGTGTTTATGAATTGTTCTCTAATTAATAAACATTCATTCATTCATTTTCCTTCGCCTTAGTCCCTTATTTATCAGGGGTCGCCACAGCGAAATGAACCGCCAACTTATTTTAGCATATGTTTTACACAGCAGATGCCTTCCAACCGCAACCCAGTACTGGGAAACACTTATACACTCTCATTCACACACACTCATACACTACGGCCAATTTAGTTTATTCAATTCACCTATAGCACATGTGTTTGGACTGTGGGGGAAACCGGAGCACCCGGAGGAAACCCACGCCAACACGGGAGAACATGCAAACTTCACACAAAAATGCCAACTGGCCCAGCCAGGACTCGAACCAGTGACCTTCTTGCTGTGAGATGACAGTGCTAACCACTGAGCCACCGTGCCGCCCCAATTTAAAAACATAATTTTTAACTCTCTAGTTTATTATATTATGACTCAAGTCCTCTGATAACTGTATGCTGTATGACAAATCTCCTTGTTCAGAAAAATATTTGAGGTGTTTCTTTTTTACTGCTTCTGTGCCTTGATATACAACGTTTATTTTGGTGTTACTTTATCTCTACTTCTTTCAAGTGTTCATTTATTTTTTCACAGCAGTCTTTCAGATTCACAGCCTGAAAAATCCCTCAGCAGTGGGTGTTTTCTCCAGGAAAGCGGCGGCTGTTTTAATTATTCACAGGTAGAGACCAATTAGAAGGCGATTGTGCTCCGGTTATAATTGTGTCCTGCGCTTCCCCTCTCCTTCTGGCTGAACAGGTCTGCAAACAACACTCTTTCAGTTGTTCATTTGGGCTAATTATATTTTCAGACAAAAAAACAATGCCACATTACAATGGTTCATTTGGAGTTTCAGCACAGCGCAATTAATAATCTAATGCACAACAGTATTTACAACAATAATCAAACAGCAATAGTTCAGCATTTATATCTCTCAAAGTTTCTGAAATAATTTCAAATTCTTTCTACCAGCAACATTGCTTTGCTCAATTTATCTGTATCAGTCATAAAATGCATTATATATATTTTGGTCCATATTGACATGATAGCATCACGCAGTTGCTGCAGATTTGTTGGCTGCACATTCATGATGCGAATCTCCCGTTCCACCACATCCCAAAGGTGCTCTATTGGATTGAGATCTGGTGACTGTGGAGGCCATTTGAGTACAGTGAACCCATTGTCATGTTCAAGATGAATCGCGCTTTATGACATGGCGGGTTATCCTGCTGGAAGTAGCCATCAGAAGATGGGAACACTGTGGTCATAAAGGGATGGACATGGTCAGCAACAATACTCAGGTAGGCTGCTCAATTGGTACTAATGGGCCCAAAGTGTGCCAAGAAAATATCCCCCACACCATTACACCACCACCACCAGCCTGAACCGTTGATATAAGGCAGGATGGATCCTTTGTTGACGCCAAATTCTGACCCTACCATCCGAATGTCGCAGCAGAAATCGAGATTCATCAGACCAGGCAACGTTTTTCCAATCTTCTATTGTCTAATTTTGGTGAGTCTGTGCAAATTGTAGCCCCAGTTTCCTGTTCTTAGCTGACAGGAGTGGCACCCGGTGTGGTCTTCTGCTGCTGTAGCCCATCCGCCTTAAGGTTGGACGTGTTGTGCGTTCAGAGATGCTCTTCTGCAGACCTCGGTTGTAACGAGTGGTTATTTGAGTTACTGTTGCCTTTCTATCAGCTCAAACCTGGCTACTCTCCTCTGACCTCTGGCATCAACAAGGCATTTGCGTCCACAGAACTGCCGCTCACTGGATATTTTCTCTTTTTCAGACCATTCTCTGTAAACCCTAGAGATGGTTGTGCGTGAAAATCCCAGTAGATCAGCAGTTTCTGAAATACTCAGACCAGCCCATCTGGCACCAACAACCATGCCACGTTCAAAGTCACTTAAATCACCTTTCTTTTTCTTCTAAATCGCCTTTCATTTAATAAATCTGTTTTGTTCAAATGCACCAAAATTTATTTTCAGTATTCACTGAGAAATGGATAAAAATATTCATTTCACAATGGGGTGTACTCATTTATTTAGAGCTCTGTTTATATATATATATACATATCAATGCATTACCCGGCATTTCATTTTAATTCTTTATGAAATTTACAATCAATATTTGAGTGAAAATGGTTTTCACACACTATATTTATTTATTTATTTATTTATTTATTTATTTATTTATTTATTTATGTTTTCAGAGTAGTCAGACGGCCATCTGTGCAGTAATTACAGTATGGAGGAAGCAGTGAAGAAGGTTTGGTCAGACCAGTAGGACAGATGACTGGAGATGCAGTTCAACCTCCACTGACTCCAGCAGAGCAGAACTAACACAGCAGACGGACTCCTCCACCAGACAGATTGTTTTGGATCTGCCACCTACTGAAACTCTGGCTAGACGAGAGGCTGGCAGTGACAGGACAGTGATGGACTTGTCAGCAGAATCAACAGGTCCCCTTCACAAATGAGTTGCTCTTCAATCTGCTGGCAAAAAAAATGTGGAGGTGGAAAGCTGACATGTGGGCCGACGCTTCAGTCGAGACAGGGTGAACCGGGTCTACTGGAACAACTGAGACTGTACAGAAGTCAGGGGTGCACTCTTAAAAAAATAAAGTTTCTAAAAGGGTTTCTGCAGAGATGCCATAATTGCAGAGATTTCTGCAGACCTCTACACTAACAGTGAACATGACTGTGCTAAAATACATCTGAAGCGCAGTGGTCACACTTTCTGTTAAGGTACAATTCTCCTGATTAATAAACCACTACTTAGACTTTTAACTTAATAAACTACTAATTTACTGCTTGTTTACTGTTTACTGTAGAAAGGGCGGCACGGTGGCTCAGTGGTTAGCACTGTGGCCTCACAGCAAGAAGGTTGCTGGTTCGAGTCCTGGCTGGGCCAGTTAGCGTTTCTTTGTGGAGTTTGCATGCTCTCCCCGTGTTGGCGTGGGTTTCCTCCGGGTGCTCCGGTTTCCCCCACAAGTCCAAACACATGCGCTATAGGTGAATTGGACAAGGAAATTGTGCAGAGCTGATGGTCCTACAGGAACGTGGTTAAGAAACACTGCTATAGTTGATGCCTTGTGTGTATGCTTTACTAAAAATATAGGTCTTTAATCTAGTTTTGAACTGAGAGAGTGTGTTTGAGCCTCGGACATTATCAGGAAGGCTATTCCAGAGTTTAGGAGCCATATATGAGAACTCTCAACCTCCTTTAGTGGACTTTGCTATTCTGGGTACTACCAGAAGCCCTGAGTTTTGAGATCATAAAGATATAGAGAACCATACCACTTTTTTGGGACCCTTTTGTAATGGTATCTAGCGCAATAGTATGGTACCAAAAGGGTGGGGCTAGCCTTACTGCTGGATGCTGATTGGTTTACAGAGAATCACCAGTTGCACATAAGCTAGGGGAACAACACAGAAAGCATTGTTTTTAAATACACAGTCAAAACATGATATCGTAATAATACATTGAAGACGTGCAACAATGAACCATGGTCTACACAAGTCTCTTTTTGTGACAAACAGCCACGTCAAGAAGAAAGAACAGCATCTGCTGTATGTCCTCTACTGTTGTTTACGGGCCATACACATCCATAACAATGCAAAAACAAAACGCAAAAACGTACTTCAACATATGTTTGACTGTAGTTTGTAGGTCAAATGAACACTAGGGGGCAGTAGACAGCAACAACTTGTATTCCTTTTCACACTAACGATATTTACATGGACATATTAAGAATAAAAGGTTATTTTTGTGTAGTTATTTCCACAATAGCAATTAAATAAAACTCATTGTTAGCCAGAAGGCAAATATTGCTAAACTGTAAATCTTCATGTGCACCTGCAAATCTGTCCTGCTTGAAAGACCGAATGTGTTTTTTACATAATAATAATAATAATTTCTTACATTTATATTGCGCTTTTCTAGACACTCAAAGCGCTTTACACAATGGGGGGAATCTCCTCATCCACCACCACTGTGCAGCATCCACCTGGATGACGCGACGGCAGCCATATTGCGCCAGACCGCACACCACACACCAGCTGATTGGTGGAGAGGAGACAGAGTGATGAAGCCAATTATGATATGGGGATGCTTAGGAGGCCATGATGGACAGAGGCCAGTGGGCAAATTTGGCCAGGATGCCGGGGTTAAACCCCTACTCTTTTTCGAAGGACATCCTGGGATTTTTAACGACCACAGAGAGTCAGGACCTCGGTTTAACGTCTCATCCGAAAGACGGGTACATTTGGAAAAAAATTTAATATTCCATTGGGGACTTTACATTAATTAGCATATTTTTTTGTTTTTTTTGTTAGTAGGGTCGATTATGAGAAGGGTAATGTTATGGTTGTTTACATAATTGTATTCCATTATTATTCTGTATGTTTAAAACCAGCAGATTATACTATATATTTCAGATGTCATGTATTTACTGTTAAGTATCTTCTCAATTAAAACAAATAATATATATATAACTAGATTTTTTTTTATGATCTTATTCTACATCCATAATCCTACCCCCAACTACTACCTTTCTAACTATTATTCATTCTTTCATTTTCCTTCGGCTTAGTCTCTGATTTTATCAGAGGTTGCCACAGTGGGATGAACCACCAACTATTCCAGCATATGCGGGTGCCCTTCCAGCTGCAACCCAGTATTGGGAAACGCCCATACACACTCATTCACACACACACTAACACACTACGGACAATTTAGTTTATGTAATTCACCTATAGCACATGTCTTTGGACTGTGGGGGAAACCGGAGCACCGGGAGGAAACCCACGCGAACACGGAGAGAACATGCACACTCCACACAGAAATGCCAACTGGCCCAGCCAGGACTCAAACCAGCGACCTTCCTGCTGTGAGGCAACAGTGCTAACCACTGAGCCACCGTGCCGCCCCCATATATAATAATAAAGTAACTAATAAAGTTATGCTAACTAATAACCTTAATTTTTCCGAATTTGATTGTAATGCAATAATATGCACCTTTTGTAAAGCTGCTTTTAAACAATAATTATTGTGAAAAGCGCTATACAATTAAACTTGAATTGAATATTATGGTACTTCTGACAGTGGAAAGAGAAATAAATGTGCACTGTGCTGTACAGTGAGTGGAAACAAGCCATTAGAAACATTCAGCAACACCCTAACAGCCACTTATAAATAATCAGCAACTCCCTAACAGCCACTTAGAAAAGTTTAGTAACACTAGCAGGACCGGGCCGGATTCAGAGTCCCATTACTGTAGCTCCATACCGAACACACTGAAGGTCTGGAGGGGCTTTGCTGGCCTCGGTTAACAGAGAAATATGGGACATCAGTGATGAGATCCAATCCACCACAGCACTGGATCAGAGTAAAGACTTTAGGGCTGACAGCCATTTAAACTGCTGGAGGTCAGAAAGTCTCTGTGCTGGGTCTAAAAGCGGTGTGTGTTTCACTGCACTTCCAGCTCAGCTCTGGGAGTCATTGCATCAATGTCTCCCTGTAGCTTGGCTTCCCATTATTCATATTTCAGCTACGAAGGTTAAAATTGTAGTATCAAGCTCGTCCATTCTGACAGTGTGTGTGTGTGGACTGTGGATTCAGACGTTTGTCTTTTCTTCCTGCAGTCAGACAGGACTGTCATCGCTCACACAGTAACCTTCAGATTGAGGACACACAGCTCTACTGCCAGACAGAAATAAGAAAACTAAACTGAAAAAAAAAATATAACACCACAATCTAAGAAAAAATTGGTCCAAATTGGGCATTTTGAGGAAATTGTCTATATTTATTTTTCTCACAGATGTGCCTGCCGGTATTTTGAAGCATGCGCTGCATTATGTTGTGTTTTTGAATTGTCATAAGAAAATAATAATAATAATAATAATAATAAATAAATAAATAAATCATAAATATTTTAATATTATTATTATCATCGTTGTTATTATTATTATTATTATTATTATTATTATTATTAGGGCAGTGGGGCAGCAAAATATATCATCTAAGCATCAATATCACAATGTGCAAATCTGCAATAGTCACAACGGAAAATTTCAAACGATTTCATACTAATTTAAACCATTTGGACAATAAATTAAAAAGTTTGCCACTTTAACAAAGATTATTTGTGTTTAATTATTCATACAATAAAGACTACAGCATGTTATTTTACATTTGATTATTATTTCTCTTTACCTCAATACACATTTTCTTTTCGGCTTAGTCCCTTTATTAATCAGGGGTCGCCAGAGCGGAATGAACCGCCAACTTATCCAGCAAATGTTTTACACAGCAGATGCCCTTCCAGCTGCAACCCATCACTGGGAAACATCCATACACTCTCATTCACACACATACACTACGGACAATTTAGCTTACCCAATTCACCTATAGCGCATGTGTTTGGACTTGTGGGGGAAACCGGAGCACCCAGAGGAAACCCACACAGAAATGCCAACTGAACTAGCCGAGGCTTGAACCAGTGACCTTCTTGCTGTGAGGCGATCGTGCTACCCACTGCGCCACCGCGACGCCCCATGTTTATTTCATTTTTATCTATTGTTTTCATCTCTTCTTTAATTTAATTACATTTTTTTATAAATATTTTTGTAATATAATTTTGTACATTTTATGCAGATGCACTCCCATATGAAATCCTCCCAATCAATGTAAAATTATGAGTTATTTCCAAATGGAGTCATCTTGTGAATTTATATTCATATCACAATATATCTAGCAGAAAAACCAAATATTGCAATGTCAGTTTTTTCCAATATCATGAAGCGATAATGAAGTGAAGTGAAGTGAAGTGTAGTGTGGCCAAGTATGGTGTCCCA
>CAIGQV010019950.1:6044407-6056362 GCA_903798115.1 Danio jaintianensis | reverse complement strand
AATATGCAAAAGGTACACAAATTGGGATCACATACAAAGAAAACAAAACAACAACAAAAACAGAAAACAAAAAAACAAAAACAACAACAATACAGTCAGGTACTGGCAGATGCGTCTGTCTGCGTGTATGTGTGTGGGTGTGTGTGTGCGTGTGCATGTAAAGGTAATTAGGTGGACAGGTCAGAGTACATACATAAGGGGAAAAATGTGTATATATATATATATATATATATATATATATATATATATATATATATATATATACATAACAACATGTATAACAGTCAATAAATGAAGCAAATAACATAGATATAAATAAAACAGATAGAAAGAAATCAATCAGTGGTAAGGAGTGACAACAACGATAGTAATGTAATGATAGTAATAATGACAGTAAAAAAGAAAGAAAGGGCAACAATAATAATAACTGACAACAATAATAATAATAATAATAATAATAATAATAATAATAATAATTACAAATACTACACCAACTACTACAGAAAATTACTAATGCTACAACGACTACTGCTGCTACTACAGCCACAACGACGACTACTATTACAACTGATACTACTACAACAACATCTACCACTACTACTACTACTACAATAACGATTGCTACTACTGCTACCACAACATCTACATCAATGACATCTACTACTTCTGATACTACTACACCAATGACGACTACTACTACTACAACAACAACAACATCTACTACTTCTGATACATTTGATTCTCTTGAGCTCAACCACTCTCACTGGCAGAGCTGTGATAAAAAACAAACGCTGTTGGCTGTTGTTTTTTTTTTAAAGGGGAGGAGTTACTCTATGTCCCACCTTCTTTTTATGTTTCAGTTGAAATTATGTCAAACATCGAATAAAAAAAATGCACATTTCAAAGCACTTGACGGGACCTTAAATATTCCCTCTGATTAAAACTTCTGCATTTAAAGAGACAGTACATCCAAGAGTTAGGATTTACTTACTATTTATTCACCCTTCACTTGTTTTAAACCATTATAGATTTCTTTATTCTGCTGAACACACACACAAAAAAAAGATATTTTGAAGAAAGCTAAAAACTATTGACTTCCATAGTAGAAAAAACAAATGGAAGTCAATGGTTACAGGTTTCCAGCTTTCTTCAAACTATCTTCTTTTGTGTTTAACAGAAGAAAGAAACTCAAATGGGTTTTGAACAAGTGAAGGAAGAGTAGATGATGACAGAATTGTCAGTTTTGGGTGAACTGTCTTTTTAATAGCTGGCTTCATGTGGCTGGAAAACCCAAATAAGCACACAGTCAGGTCATATCTGTGTGGATAAACATGTCACAGAGTGTTTAAAGACCAAAGCTGAGACTGACCGCTGCTGATACGGCTCTTCCTGTTGGCTTTGCCCCCCATTAGCAGCATTTTCAAGCTGTTTTTAAACATGGTGGCAGCAGGCAGAGGGAACCGCACGAATATCTGCAGAGGAGAAGAGAAAAAAATATACGTTTTAGCAAATGCAAACACTTTAGGATTGATTTTTAAATCAAAAGTAGAGGCCAGATAAATTACTTTAGGCACATCTCAAATCACATACTTATGCACTATTTAACGCCACTTTGTAGTATAAATAGTGTAAGTAGTGCGTTCACACTGAAAACTCTAAAAATAATAAGTGCACTTTAAATATGTTGGACACTTCACACACTCAACAGCCGCTGCTTTGCTCACGTAGTGGAAGGGGCGGAGCTTTCAGGCACTGATCTTGGATTACTTTATTTACATTTATTTTGGATTGTGAAAGCAAAATTCTCCTACGAGAGTGATTATAGCGCCTCCCGATGGTGAATGCGATTGTACTCATGGCAGGTATTATTTGGTGGTTGTCATTTATTTCACTAATTTGGCAACCGTCAAACTTCATCAGGGAAACGGTTTGAATTTCTGCTTAGTAAAAAAATATTAGTGTTCCATTTGGGATGACACTACATACATATACTATGCTGTTGAGTGTGTAAGTGCATAAGTACATAGTGCATAAGTGCATAGTGTATAGTGTGCCATTTGGGACGCAGCTTTTGACCACACCAAGAATAAGTGTTTTTATTTATGCATTTGAATTGCATTATGGGATCTTGATCTTTCTTCCAACAACATTTAACCATGAAAAGTTCACAAAAGTGACTTTTTAATGAACATTTCTGCGTTGGTGTTGTATATTGCTCTACAAAAACCTTGTAATAAGCTGCCAGTACATGTTCTGTTATTTTACAGACTTATTTCTCTATTTATTATTTATTATACATTATATTATTTCAAACTACTAAAATGTCAATAAAAGTCACTTTGTTAAACTGTAGAGTTGAATTTTCAACATCAAAAGTCGACAGAGCAGAGATCAACGTCCCATAAAACACTTTATGAATCACAAAATACAGAAACTGTTAGTTAACGGATATTTTTGACTGTAGTTTTTTTCAACATAGGCTCATTCTGAAAACGTAGCCCTATATACATTTCTGGAGATCTCGAATTATGTAACCAGAGCTATGTATGGGTGCCTTTAGTCTTTAAAACAAACACTACGGGGCAGTATGACGCTGTTCCTTTTTGCGCTTACCAGCGGACCCCTTACCTCCATATGGACGGATTTCCCGCTGTTACGTACGTCGTGTATGTAACCATGTACGTCGGCGGACTTGAGACGCAGAGAGGAGTTGACCACGACGACGTGGTTCAAGTCTGGTGAAGAATGGTTCCAGAAAGCAGGAAAGACAAAAACAGAAGCCAAAAAATAAAATAAACAAGTAAATAACAGGGTGAGAATGTGGTAAAATCTAAAAACGTGGTAAAAATCAGGCGAGGGCTTTTCTTTTTCTGGATTGCTTTTTAAAACTGTTGGTTGGATTTAGGGAAGTGGGTGGGCGCTGGTCAATCTGTGCTTTTGAAAACACTATTGGTTGGGTTAAGGGAAGGAGGAGGGTGGGTCAGTCGATCAGTCAGTCAGTTAGTCAGTCGACAGCGGCCTCTGGTGGATTTACGCGAGAACAGCAGGCGAGAATGGCACTCGCGAGAGAAATTTGAGATCTCAAAAAGCGTACACAGCGGCCTCTGGTGGAATCGTGAAAACAAAAACTGCAAAAAAACGTAGCTCCTGGGACGTGCTTGGTGCTCTCCAGAAATGTATATAGGGCTACGTTTTCAGAATGAGCCTGGGTTGATTTTATTCACCAAAGTGTTGATTATTCAGTTCTCTTATAAATGTATACAAGTTTTATAGGCGTAGAATCCCTCAGGCATTTACATTCACTGACACAATCCAAATAACTGTCAACAAATTGCACTAAACATGCCTTAAAAACAAGACATTGCAATAACTTCCAGAGGCATGACAGTGGCTTTGGAAAAAGGATATGACTTACCAAAAGCCATTATGTGTAATGCACTAAGCGGGATTATTGCTTTCCCCATGTAATCGAATGCAGGAAACAGGCAAGAGAGCAGGGGAAAAAAAACAATAAAAAGCCTCCTAAAACATCCAGAGCTTATTTAGACTGGATGAATCAGAACAATAATACTTGTGAATGCATATACGAGTACAAAAGAGCGAAATTCAAGCTTTTATATGATCCAATAACATTAGCAGGAAGACGTCTGGAGCGTTTCCTGCTTGGGTATGTGGAGGGAGACGGAGAACATTAGCATATAAACTAACCGACTGCCACTTTCTAAACTCTTCACCGTGGTCTCATTGTCTCTCTGTTTGCGGAGACTAATGAAAGCGATCCATCAGGGTTTAGCCGTTTAGCCCTGCTGGTAGGCACTGGAACTGATCAGTTTGTCAGGTACGATGTAAATAATCCGTTTTTAATTTGTAAAATAGTGCAAAGATTACCGTTGTATGTTTTTAAGGAAATATATATACAGTTGAAATTAGTCCTCCTGAATTATTATCCACCCTGTATATTTCCTCAATTTCTGTTAAACGGAGAGATTTTTTCAACACATTTCTAAACATAATAGTTTTAATAACTCATTTCTAATTACTGATTTCTTTTATCTTTGCCATGATGACAGGACATAATATTTATTAGATATTTTTCTGGACACTAGTATTCAGCTTACAGTGACATTTAAAGGCTTAACTAGGTTAATTAGGGTAATTAGGCAAGTCATTGTATAACAGTGGTTTGTTCTGGAGACAATCAAAAACAAATATTGCTTAACGGGGCGAATAATATTGACCTTAAAATGGCTTTAAAAAATTAAAAACTGCTTTTATTCTAGCCGAAATAAAACAAATAAGACTTTCTCCAGAAGAAAAGAAATATTATAGGAAATACTGTGAAAAATCCCTTGCTCTGTTAAACATAATTTGGGAAATATTCGGAAAAAAAAAAAAAATCACAGGAGGGATAATAATTCTGACTTCAACTGTATATACTTCAATTCAGAGTGATGAAGGGATGGTTCATGCAAAAATTTTAATTAAAATAAAGCCTCTTGATGAATTGAAGAATGTTGAAAACCAGAGAGTTGATCATAGGCATTGATTTTCATAGTTATATTTAAAGAAAAAAAAGGTTATTATGGAAGGCAATGGCAACCACGGTTTAACGGAAACCTTATAGGTTTGGAACAAGTGAATGATGAACATTCACTTTAGTATTTTTATTGACATTGTTATTATTATTATTATTGCTGTTGTTTTTTGTATTATCCAACCTCATTCTGAAAACATACCGCTATATACATTTCTGGAGAGCGCCAAATACGTCCCAGGAGGATTTTTTGTGTGCTGGGCCGATGTGTATGCTTTTTCAAATCTCAAATTTCTCTTGCGAGTGATATTCGCACCTGCTGTTATATAAATCCACCAGAGGCTGCTGTCGACTGACTCACTGACTGACCGACCAACCGATCGATCCCACCACCAACCCCCTTCCCTAAACTGAAATGATAGTGTTTTTAAATACACTGATTTGATCAGCACCCACCCACTTCCCTAAACCCAACTGACAGTTTTCAAAAGCAATCCAGAAAAAGAAAAGCCCTCGCGGCAGCCTGATTTTTACCATGTTTTCAGATTTTACAACGTTCTCATCCTGTTTTTGTTTTTTTGGCTTCTGTTTTTGTCTTACCCACTTTCTGGATCCGTTCTTCGCCGGACTCGAACCATGTCGTCATGGTCAACTCCTCTCTGCGTCTCAAGTTTGCTACTGGACAAACTAATAACAGCGGGAAATCCGTCCATATGAGGTAAGCGGTCAGCTGGTAAAACGGAACAGCGTCATGTTTAAAGATGAAATGCAGCCATACGTACGGCTACATAATACACGCTCACATTCACACAGACACTCATACACTACGGCCAATTTAGCTTACTCAATTCACCTATAGCACATGTGTTTGAACTGTGGGGGAAACCAGAGCACCCGGAGGAAACCCACGCCAACACGCGGAGAACATGCAAACACCACACAGAAATGCCAACTGGCCCAGCCGGGACTCGAACCAGTGTCCTTCTTGCTGTGAGGCAACAGTGCTAACCACTGAGCCACTGTGCCACCCCGTTTTAGTAGTGATTATATATTTTATTATAACCATTATTGTTACTGCTCTTGGAGTAAACAGAACTTTGCTTTAACTATAGTTGTGAAATGTACTGTACTGGCAAATAGTTTCTGAAGTGTAGACTAATTAGTCATGTGACATGTAACTGTGAAAATGAAAACAGTATTAATGGTTCAAAGAGAGCAAGCTAATAAAGCTGAGAGAAAGGAAAGAGATGCTAAACAAACACAATGTTCTCTCTTAAGAACATTACACCTTTCACTGAACCAAACACTTTTGGAGTGAAACGGTGAAGACACCAGCACAATTACCAGCACAGCTCCGGTCTGTTTCTGAACACATTTGACTCTTTTTCTCTACTTCTTAATTGCTCATCAGTGCAACAGAATAGTGCAGTGTCAGCGCTCTTTCTGGGCCAGGTTAATGCTTTTAAAACACCTCTCAGAAACATTTGGTGCTAATGCCACAATTATACAGTTATTACACTCAAAAAAATGGCATTTGATGTTTTTCAAACTACTGATTTACAGTAAAATGAGCTGAAACAACATAATTCTTGAGGTTTTTTTTAGGACAACTTAATTATTTCATGTTCAATGTACTTCATTTTGAAAAGACTAATAAGTTAACTTAATTTCTTCATGTTGTCCCAACACAAATCGATTGTGTGGAAGCCAGCATTTTTCACAGTGTAGATACACTGTTAAAAAATGCTAAATTTAAGTGGATTGAACATAAAACAATTAAGTTGTCCCAAAAGAACCTTAAGAATTGTGCTGTTTCAACTGATTTTAAATAAGTATTTTGTAAGTAAGTAGTCATTTTTGAGTGTACTATAACCTGTATGAAGACACAGTCAATGCTGCATTTGCATTCACTCAAATGAACAACACTAACATTGCAATTGAATTCATTTCAACCAAACCAAAACATTTAAGTGTGAATACAGCCTTAGTTGGGGTATTAATGATCATGTAAGCAATGTTCTAAAACATTTAAAATGTAGCATAGTGTTAAACATGCTAACAAAGCATTAAACATTCTATGCTAATTAATGATAACCATGTGTTCACATGCTACCCATGCATTAAAGCATTATCAACATGTTAGCTACACTGTAAAAAATGCAGGGTTCCTAACACGAATCGATTATTCATTTCCTTCATTTTCCTTCAGCTTAGTCCATTATTTATCAGGGGTCGCCACAGCGGAATGAACCGCCAACTATTCCAGCATATGTCTTACGCAACGGACGCCCTTCCAGCCGCAATCCGGTACTGGGAAACAATTTTGCCAATTTTGTTTACCCAATTCACCTATAGCGCATGTGTTTGGACTGTGGGGGAAACCGGAGCACCCGGAGGAAACCCACGCCAACACAGGGAGAACATGCAAACTCCACACAGAAATGCCAACTGGCCCAGCCAGGACTTGAACCAGCGACCTTCTTGCTGTGAGGCAACAGTGCTAACCACTGAGCCACTGAAATATTTAAGTGGATTGAACGTAAAAAAGATTAAGTTGTTCCCAAAAAAATCTCAAGAATTGTGTTGTTTGAGCTCATTTTAAATAAGTAGTTTGAACGAGCAGCAAAATCATTTTTTTTGAGTGTATATGTTAAACATGTTAGCAATATATTAATTCATACTAGCAATATTCTGAAATATGTTCCATGTTTGAAATGCCAGAGCAGCACATATTACACAGTATGCTAAAAAAACACACACACACACACAAAATTATGCAAAACTGGTGCCAGTCTGAACAAAGCCTACACACTGTTAAAAATATTGCTGCATTAATTTTTTTGTTGAATCAAATAAACATAATAAATATTCACAGTACACACACATATAGTATGTCAAAACAAACTTTGTCATCATTATAATTATTGCTAATACTACTATTATTCATTCATTTTCCTTCGGCTTAGTCCCTTTATTAATCTGGGGTCACCACAGCGGAATGAACCGCCAACTTATCCAGCATAACCCAGTACAGCAACCCAGTACTGGGAAACACCCACTACTACTACTATTATCATCAACAACAACAACAACAACAACAACAACAACAACAACAACTACTACTACTACTACCAATAATAATAATAATAATAATAATAATAATAATAATAATCATCATCATCATCATCTTCACTATCAATAATTATTATTATTATTATTGTTGAACTGCACAAACAATGATACAAACAAAAAAATAAAAAAAATAAAAAAATCTGAAGTATCACGCACATAGTAGAAGTAGGGATAGTTCATGCAAATATTTAAATAATCCCATGGGCTTCTATGAGATTCTTTCTTCTGTTGAAAACATGCTGGTTTCTGGCACCAATTGACTTCCATAGTAGCAAAAAAAACACTATGGAAGTTAATGGGTGCCAGCTACCAGCATTTTTCAAAACATCTTCTTTTGTGTTCAACAGAAGAAAGGTTTTGAACAAGTAAAGGGTGAGTAAAATATTGCAAAATTTATATTTTTGGGGGTGAACTATCCCTTTAAGAGAGGGATTATATCAAAACTCATGTTAGCCATAGTGCTGCTCCCTGTTGGTCAGTTCAGGAGACAAGATTAAACGTTTTCAAGAGCTAAAAAAGGCTTTGCATGCACTCTGAATGCTGAGTGTTCTTGAACAAAGAATCAACAGCATCCCCACACACTGCACAGACAGCTGTAAATGTTAAATATATGCAAGAACAATTACAATTCAGTATGCAAATAGATGCAAAGTAGAAGGGCAAACACAAATGCGAATGCTTAATAATCTGTCATTGAAGATTTGCAAATGTACATTGATTTCTTTAAAAAGCTCAAAATAGACAGCAAATCTAAAGTGTGTGTGTGTGCGTGTGTGTGCGTCTGTGTGTTTGTGACATATCAGGACACAAATCTGTATAACTACATAGGTACGACACAGGTATTGCAAGAAGGTGGTGAATTATGAGGACATTGCTGATGTCCTAATTTCTCAAAAAGCTTATAAATCATACAGAATGAGGGTTTTTTTTCAGAAAGTAAAACTGTCCATAGTTTTCTGTGAGGATTGGGTTTTTAGATAAGGCAATAGAAAATACAGTTTGTATAAAAACAATGGAAACCTATGTAATGTCCCTACAATTCACAAAAACAAACCTGAGTGTGTATGTGTGCTTTTTTTGATGGTTTACAAGGACATTCATTTGTATAATGATATAGTTATATGACCTAGGTATTACAACATTGCTGTGGTTTACGAGGACATGCCTTATGTCCTTGTAATTCAAAATGCTTAAAATCATACTTAAAGTCCACATGAAGCAGAAGCTGCGTTTGTTTTGTTTTTCCATGTTGTGACCCAGTTCCTAGAGAAACGGAATATTGAATGAGAAAACAGTGGGCGTGGCTTGTTTTTCTATTGCGAGCTGATTGGATGTAGTAAAGTAGGCATTTCATTTAGAATGATGGGGAAAAGGGTTTGGGGAGAGTTATTACAACCTAACAGACTCCTCCTGCTCACCATTTCAGTTTGTTGTTAAAACTGACAGCAGGAGGGGCGTGGTTAAATATGTTAGCCACGCCCAATACCCTCAGAAAGACCTAATCTGACAATTTAACTGAAAACAATCAGGAAGTGCATTTTCAGATTTCAATTTTCGATAAAAGCGCTATATAAATGTAAGGAATTATTATTATTATTATTATTATTATTAACTATCCCTTTAAATCGAATCCTATAAATGCATTTCTGTTCACAAAGACTCACAAGATGTAATCAGTTAATTGCATTAGATGTTACAGAAAGTCAAAAGACACAATTAATGAGACACAAACGACACTCTCTCTGTGGATGTGAAGTGCGGATTGAAGCACCGGAGCAGGGCTTTGGACGCTTTGTACTATTAACAGCTTTTAGATGCCACAGTCGTGTAATCCATCACAAATAAAGCATATTAAACAGAAGGCCAATTAGGGCCCTTGTGTCTCTTAAAAATACATTTGGAGATGGCAAATGGTATATTTATTACCGAAATACAGCTCGCTGTGCTCTGCAAACACATTAGCTCATTTCAAACCATCTCTAACTGGACTATAAAGGTTGTTAACTTCATGTATTTTTTCTCTGATCAAATAGCTCTCTGATCGTGAAACGGGCAGATGTAAGTGCATTTCACGCAGATATAAATCCGATCGCTCAAACCACTTCAGGAGGTGGTCTGGGATGCATTCCGGGTGAAACTGGACAGGTCTAAATGCATCTGGTTGTTGAAACCACTTATGTAAGTTTTACTACTTCCAAAATGCAAAAACGAAACATGTGAGAGCGCACGTTATGGCCTATATATATACACTACCTGACAAAGTCTTGTCGTCGATCCCAGTTGTAAGAGCAACAAATAATAACTTGACTTCTAGTTGATCATTTGGAAATGTGGCAGAAGGTAGATTTTCCTGATGAATCATCTGTTGAACTGCATCACAATCATCACAAATACTGCGGAAGACCCATTGGAACCCGCATGGACCCAAGATTCTTACAGAAATCAGTCAAGTTTGGTGAAGGAACAATCATGGTTTGGGGTTACATTCAGTATGGGGGCATGCGAGAGATCTGCAGAGTGGATGGCAACATCAACAACCTGAGGTATCAAGACATTTGTGCTGCCCATTACATCACAAACCACAGAAGAGGGCAAATTCTTCAGCAGGATAGTGCTCCTTCTCATACTTCAGCCTCCACATCAAAGTTCCTGAAAGCAAAGAAGGTCAAGGTGCTCCAGGATTGGCCAGCCCAGTCACCAGACATGAACATTATTGAGCATGTCTGGGGTAAGATGAAGGAGCAGGCATTGAAGATGAATCCAAAGTATCTTGATGAACTCTGGGAGTCTTGCAAGAACGATTCCAGATGATTCATATAAGCCACTTCTGATACCAAATGATCAACTAGAAGTCAAGTTATTATTTGTTGTTCCTAAAACTTGGATAGGCGACAAGACTTTTGTCAAGTACTGTAGATATAACAGCGCAAATGCAATAAGCAACGGAAACGCCATAGTTTAAGATGTTTGTTTTATTTTTTAAATGATCATCACATGATCTCATTAAAATGTTAAATTAATATCAAATGTATTATTATTAATATTATTATTAGGTTATACACAAATTAATGTAATGTAAACCCTTTACAGTTCTGAATGATGTCTTGCAAGTATGTATGACAAAAAATATATATACTTGTTTCATTTAGCCTGTAATGACAGTAATCGAGGAGCCTTGTGCATTGTGATGATGTTTTACCACTGTTTTAACATATTACAAAGCCTCCTGCAGCCTGCATATAAAATAATTTGTATGCCAAATAAGATATATAGCTTAAATTTCTCTAAACAACAATAATAATTCAATAAAATGAGGTGTATCTGATGCTTTAGTTGAAATAATCTAGTTAAATTTGAATATAGCATGGGATTTGGAGATCGGATTTCCGTATTTCTATTTAGCGGAAAAGCATTTATGATAGATAGCGAGCATAGCTATCGGATCAGAGAAAATGCATGAAATGTGGTGTAAACAGCCCCACTGACTAATCAAATAAGCAATGTGTTATACATTTGGAAGATTATTCACTTGGGTACTATATTATCTTGCAATGAATTTGAGGTACAGGTTGTGCCAGTATGTGGGAACTGAACCCACGACCCTGGCACTGCCAACACCATGCTCTGCCAGTTAAGCTACATGAGCACCGCATTCTGTTAAGATTACAGCACAGCTCTGCTATAACAAATCAATCATACTTTTGTTTCATAACTATAAAAAGAATGCTTGTCAAGACGTTGCAAGGAAGCTTGAATTTTGAAGGTTGCGTAACCCTGGTGTAGTTTGATACTTTAGTGGTTTTACAGGAGATTTGAAGGTTGAAGGTTATATAAGAGTTGTCTAGTTGAACACGCATGCAGAGCAACTTAAGATTTGAAGGGTGGAGGAAGGTAGGTCTTGCTAGGCAGATACTGGGAGAAGGACAGATGGATAAACAGAAAGATGCATAGATAGATAGAACAATAAACCACACATTAAACAACTGAATGAATCAATAATAAATAGAATGAGTGGCAAAAAGATAACAGATAAAACCGTAGATTGATAGATGGATGTATGGTTGGGTGGGCTGATGAATAGAAAGAACTAAAGATGGAACAAATTAAAAAACTGTTGAAAAAATGAACAAATTAAAGAAACAGCAATAGTTGGATGGATGGATGAACAAGCTGAAAAAGATGGATAGATGGATGGATGGATGGATGGATGAATGAATGGATAGATGGATAATCAGGCAGATAGGATGGATGGATGGATGGATGGATGGATGGATGGATGGATGGATGGA